>WEKY01021689.1:395898-501354 GCA_013390045.1 Picathartes gymnocephalus
CCTCCTCCTCCTCCTTCCTCTTCCTCCGCCAACCCCACCCCTGGCACCGGGCCGGCCCGGCCGCGGGCTGCCGCGCCGCCAGGGCTCCCCGCCGGCTTCCCCCATCCCCACGCGCCGCGAACACCTCCTCCTCCTTCCCCCGCCTCCCTCCTTCCCCACCTCCGCCCTCCTCCTGCTGACGTCTGGCTCTGCCCGGCTGAAAACTCGGTGCCGCGGCGGATGCGGCGGCTCTCGGGAGCGCGGCGGCGGCAGCAGCAGCAGCGAAGATGGTGGCGGCTCCGTGCGCCCGGCGGCTGGCGCGGCGCTCCCGCTCGGCGCTGGTGGCGGCGCTCACCGTGCTGCTCCTGCAGACCCTCCTCGTCTGGAATTTCACCTCCCTCGACGCCGGCGAGGAGCAGCGCGGCGGCCGCGAGAAGCGAGACCGCGGCGGAGAGCAGCGGGGGCAGCCGCAGCGCCGCGGACCCGCCGCCCCGCACGGCAAGGCGATGGTAGGCGGGGAGCGGGAGCGGCGGTGTCTCCCGGCGGTGTCTCACGGCGTCTGGCGGCACTTCTGCCGGGACTGCGGCGTGGGGAAGTTGGGGCGAGCGAGGCGCGGTCGCTCCGGGGCTCGCGTTCCCCGCAGCCCGCGTGGGCTCTTCCCGCAGGTGTCGCGGTGCGGGGCCGGTCCTGCCCCGGTCCGGCGGGAGCGCCCGGGGCGCCGCGGTGCAGAGCCAGAAAATGCATCCGTGGGATCCTCTCCCTTCCCCGAGAGAGGCGTCTCTCGTCCCATTCCCGGCACTGCCTGCCGCGGGCATCCCAGCATCCCCGAACTTCGCGGGATAGCCGCCTGCCCCATACCGTCCGAGGGGTTTGTTTTAGTACTACTTTGCTTTTTCCACCCGGAAAAGCGCTTAGCCTCTGTTCTTTATTGCACAGCTCTAACAGGCCCAGGAGGTGACGGGCAGTGAAATGTAATGCAATCATTTTATTAACCGCTGGCAACTCAGGGTCACTGAAACTGTGCCCACACAGGATGAGGACCTTGTCTCTTATCAGATTATTTTGCAAACTCCCTACTTTACATTCAAATGACTCGGGCCTGAAACCGCAAGGGGTTGCAAATCTGGCTCTATTGCCAGTTGAGTTTTCTATTTTTGAATTTTCTATTTTTGAATTTTCTATTAGGCATGTGGAAAAGCAAATGAACAATGTTCTTGCAAACCTCAGATACATAGCACCAGTACTGGTATTCTTCAGCTCAAGAGAAGCTTCCTTTGGTTATCATTTTTTTCTTTTAGCAGTAGGCTTATATTAAGTAAGTGATGCCTCTCAAAGTGCATGCTTAGTTTTGTCAGTTTCTGTATTTTTGTTTACATCCTTGAGAAAGAAGGCAAGAACTTGGGGCTCAGAGGTTACTTACCCTTGTAAATTACAGTGAGTGCTTTGGCCTCGAAAGGCTGCGAAGAGCTGAGCTCCCAGCGCACGAGTGGTCCATCACTAACATTTGGGACAACTTGGAGTATGTACCCATCCCCTGTGTGCAGATCCTGCTCTGCTTTCTGGATGTGAAAACTAAAATTCTAGTTTACTGAATTCAGTTTTTGTCTCTACACATAATCTTATCTTGGTATTTGGTGTGTTCATAAATGTAGCTATTTAAGCTCCATTATTTTTCCTCCAGCACCTTGCCCCGTGCCTCTTTTCCTATCCATCAAGTGTTTTATGCTTTCGTCTGTCAGTCTTCAGCTTTTTTCCTTCCTGATCTCTCTGCTATGGGTTATGGAGGTTGGGGGACGCTGGTACCTGGGCAGGCAGGGGGCCGGGAGAAGGCAGGCTACATCTGGAGCTTCAGCCCTGCTTCCCAGCTCCCCAGACTTTCTAGGAAGTGATCCTGTTCTGTGGGCTCTGGGCTATGTTGGAACATGCACTCTTAGCAGTTGTCCTACAAATGTCCCGGCACAGTGTCCAGTTTGCACCTGATGTGCTGGAACGAGGGTTCGGGTCGAGAGCTCATTGTTTCCATGCTGGCCGCACGCAGACACTGAATGTGAGTGTTTCGATGCTGGCAGTTATGAATCATGCCTTTTGCATACAGTTTTGATCAAAGACCTAAAGATGGAGCACTGGGGTTCTGAATAGAAAACATGTTTTAAAACACGTGCTAAGTGCACCTATTTTCCCCTCGTTATCTAAATGACTGGTATGGATCACACTGGGCTGTGCCACAATGTCTGACTTTGGTACTAAAAAAAAAGGCAACAATGCTCGAGGCAAGTGGCAGCGTACTTAACGAAGTGCTTTGTCAAGAGGTGATTTGGCAATGTTTCTTCAGGATGACTTTATGGTACTTGTGGCTGTGCTTAACCTGCACACTGGGAAGTGGCCACCATCCTTAAAATTACTCTGTCAGAATACAAAACCTCCCACTTAAATATCTGTCTATCGATTGCAATGTGTGGTGGTGGAACAATGATAGGGAAATTGGCTTTGTGCAGCCTTCTGCCTTAAAAACTTGGAAGCTGTATTAAGTGGGTAGGTAAAGTTACTAGTCTTGCCTATGTTACCAGTCTTGATTTCAGCCTAGGTTCACGAGGAAAACTCTGATAAATGGTATTGTATATAATCTATATGAAAGATGATTCTTTTCCTCTGGCTTTGTTTCGTCATTACAATGCAGTTCATGTAATATCCGAGCAAAGTATCCTTCTCAATCCAAGTTTCCCATAGTTTGTGTATGTCAAATTGTTTTGCAACAGTTGGAGAGGCTGACTGGTGTGAATACAGTAGTTCCATTATATCCACATGGCTTGGGTTAAGCACATCTGAGGGGCCCTCCCAGGACTTTTCAAAGGTTTCTCAGTCTTGCATTTTAACCAAAAAATAGTATTAATTTCAATGTACCTTTGGTCTGTGAGTGGAGTGGTGAGTTTTAATACATTTTGAGGAGTATATTCTTGAAAGGCAACTTGATCATGGTTTTTCCACTTTTTTCACTTGCCCTGCTAATTACCCTTGTAAGGGCCTTTATAGTAAATTGTTATGCAAACCAGATTTTGGACACTTGGCAGAAGACAATGCCTTTCAAACCTATGTCTGAAAGTTGTCATATGAGGCTACAGTGCTTTTATTTATCTTGGTTTTAATTGGTCTCAGCCCTGTGTAAAAGACTGAAATGGGGATGCCTATTTTACTTCGCTGAGTTGGACATAAGTAACGTGAGGATTTGGTAATTTGTGTCTGCGGGAAAAGAAACATAATCCTTTGAACCAGTTGTTTGAAAGATATTTAGATTTTTATTAAATGCTGTCAGATAAGCACTATCATTTGGTACATAAAGTAACATTGTACCATAGTAAAAGGTTTGCCATTGTACGTGTGCATTATTGAACAGGAATTGCCAACTTGGCAGGAAGAAACAACTTTGAATTGAGCAATTTTGCAACTGAAAACACTGTGCTGGATCCCCTGACCAGCTACATGGGGACCTTGCATTAGTCATAAGCAGTTTCCTGCAGTTGTTCCATATTTAATTAAACCAGCTTATAGATACTTCTAAAGAAGTATCAACTGTATTGTTAGCACTGATTTCAGCGGGTACTTGCAATCGTTCTGGCAGCTGCACCCTTTGCATAAGCTTTATTCATGCAGTATAACTCAAGTGTCAAAAGCACAGAAGAATTAAGCTCCCTTCTGAGAACTGGTTGATTTTTATGGGAGGGTCTTTATCTTTGAAAAGTGTGCAACAGCTTTTTGTGAAAATACTGTGAGCATGCTGCTCAGTCTCGGGCTTCCCTAGTGCAGCCTGCTAGTGATGGTGGAAGGGGCTTGTGGATGTTGTGTGTTGGGAGCCCAAAGGGAAGAAAATGGGATGCAAATCTGTGCTTTGAGACTGCTGAGGATGAGAGGGATGTGACAGCAGAGCATCTGCTGCTGTGATTGTGCTGACAGGCTGTTGTGCATCACAGGGATGCACTCGTGCTGCCCAGCTGTGGCCCCTGCCTTGGAATTGGGTGTTGAAGGCGCTGTCTGTGGGTATGTGCTGCTCCTTTGTGCCTCCTGGTAGCCTTGGGTTTTCACTGCTGCCTGTTTTGCCATAAAGCAGAAATGCCAGTGCACTGTTACTGTGTCAGTTCAGTGAAACACAGATCTTGCCTGCTCCTGTGGGAGCAAAGCATTTCTTCAGTCTGAAATTTTGTGTGTTCTTCTAAAGAAATGGCATGGTTCTTTCAGCGTGAAGCTGTCAAAGGAACCAAACATATCGATAGCTCAAAATGTTGAGAACTGTAGAATGAAAAGGTAGTGTGTTTGGGGTCAGTGAGCAGTTTTAATTCCAAGCAAAAGTCAAGCTAGGGAGGACAGTGTCTCTCCTTAATTTCATATCTGTAGTGGGAAGTGTGCTATTTCTTCTTTTCCTGGCAATGTGGAGAGTGAGGCTGGGTCTTCCATGGGTTGATCAGCTGAATGTGCTCAAGCCTGTTTTTTCTTGCTTTTTCCTTTCTTGTCACCTCCTGGTGATGCATGCTGAGCTTCATCAGGGTAAAGGTGCAAGAAGCAAAAAGTAACTACAATGTGTGCCTAAACTCTGAAATCCCTGTTGGTTATTGAAGCCAGGAAAGGCATCCAGGGGCTGCTGTGCTCTGCTATGAGTTATAAAAACTGTGATCAGTTGTAACTAAAAGCAAAGCAGCAGCAACTCTAATGCTGGAAAAAAACGTGGGAATCATACAGGAAAGAAAACCCATGAGACTTCACTCCACCTTCTCTAAGGTTCATCCATCAATTATTTCCCCCAGCCTTTTCCAAAAGCTTCCCCAGACAAAGAGCAGTGCAGAATTCACCTTGATAAATGATAAAAAAGCTTGAGATTCTTTCAGGTTTGGAAATGAGAGTTTTCTTTTGAAGTGTATGTGCCCCTGGAATGTTTAGATTGTGCAGGTGCATCCCCAGCACTGTTTTGCCAGACACAAACACACAGCCCAGACCTATCCTCTGCCAAGCATCGGGGTGTTATCTATGTGGGAGGTACAGGACAAGTGAGTTTCTGGATGGAGCACAGCTTTCAGTGCAGCACCAGCGTTAAGGCTTAGCTTTGCACTGGGGTGGCAGCAGGCGTGTGTTGAAGGAGGGAGCCTCTGCTGTGGGCAAGGAACTGGGCTATTGCTGGAAGAGTCACCTAGTCCCTGGGAGTTCACTCTACAGAACTGCACTTAAGTGTAAAATAAGATGTTAAGCTCTATCAAACAATTGAATTTTCAAGAAAAAATGAACTATTCCACTCCTGAGTTATCCTTTTTGCTTAAATCAGTGAATGTATAGGTTCCATATATGAAGACACAACTAAATGGTACCTATGTAAGTATCTTCCCCTCTAAGTAGCTTGTTGATGTAGACCTGTGGCCTCAGTAATTTAATCTGAACACAAGAAATGAGGGAAAACTGGTTTTCAGAACAATTTCCAGACCTGAAAGTTGCACAGAAGCTTAATACAAGCTAATTATTTGCAAGTTAAACTTCAGTCCAAAGTGATCAGTCTCTGGAAACTGAGTCTCACTTTAGTGCACTGGGCTCAGTGAAGCAGCTTAGCTAAGGTACCCTGTGTTGTGAATAAAATTAATAGCATCGAGCTATTATGTGGCCAAAAGTGATATATTTCGTAGAGAATGACTTGACTGTTAAGTACAGTTTTACTTATTATCAGGAGCTTAATCATCCTGCAATATAGCTTTAATAACAATTGGGAAGGAGATTGGAGACGACTCATCATTTAGTAATGGCATAGAGGGGGAGACAATACATCTGCAGTTGGAAGCTGCATAAGGATTTTTACAAAGTCTTAGCACTTAAGAAGGCACATGTTAATAAAACAAACAAATCTGTGCAGTAAGAGAACTAATGTATGCATCATTTAAGGGATGTATTAGAACCAGATTAGACTGTTGGTCTCTTGCAATAGTTACCTTGTTAAGTATCTTCTCTGCAGGAATGTAGGAACATATTATATGAAATGGATTGTAAACCTTTTTCAGGCCGCTGGTGTATTTTTTGTTGTGTCGTTTTTTTATTCCTTAATGTGTGATGGGATTTTGCAGATGTTCCCTTTGAAATAGAAACGTTTTAATTTTTTAGTAAGAGAAGACCAGCTGTTGTACAGGGGACGTACAAATCCCATTTACTTCCTGTCAGCTATTGCAAAATGGGTGCTTTCTAGTGTAAAAGGCCCTCATTACCTGCCACATGTTTTGGCTCTATTTAGAAACATTTTTCAAAATATTTCTTCCTTTCAGCATTGGAAGTCCGTGATCTGTGATACGGCATCTTATTAGTGCTTGCTGAAGGGCCAGGAGTACAATGAAAGCATGAAGTGATCTTAATTTGTAGCAACAGTCAAATTATATAACCTCAAGGATTAATTTTAATCAAATACTTCCTGATTTTTCTTTATAGTGTTAAAATTAGATCTGGCACTTCACTGAAGCTTTTGCAGGGACTCTTTAATTAGAATACAATGTCCTGTATTTTTTTTTTCCTTTGACTTAGGCTGATGGAACATCTGATTTGGGCAGATGCAGGAGCATCCCTGCACGGGTACTCAGAGGGCACATGGGTTCTGGTGTCTATAACTGCTGGTATGACTGCAGTTTGAGGACTAGCAGTTTCAAGTGTTTGAGTCTGATTTTTAGACTTGGAACCTCAGTCCTTCATTTTTTTTAAGTAATGGTGGGCCTTTGATGCTGTTCCACAGAGCTGCACATGGGAGCCTGCTCTGTGGGACAAGGGAAGGTTGAAGTCTTGGTTCCGTACTCTCATCAGTAACTTCTTGACATCTTTAGCAAAGTGTTTAGGGCCCCATAGCCAAGGGTGACAGGTGGTTTTGGGCTTTTCAGTTATTGGTGCTCCAGACTAGTCCTCTTTGGTCTGGTAATCGTGGTTTTTATCTCTTTCCTCCAGAGGAGCCAAGCCCTGGCAGGTCCCAACTTTATTCGTCCCTTTGAGACTTGGTGCTGCTAATTATGGTTGTCCTCTTTTGGGTGCTTAAGCCTGGGGTGAATCTCACAAACATGTGGGCTCTGAGGCCTTCTCATGAATAGAGTTGAGTGTCTCCAGGAGGCAGTTCAGCTCATTTGAGGTGTGCATCTGTGCAAAAGCCTGCTCCTCTGTGCCAGCAAGGCAGGGGCCATGGCAGTGATGCTCAGGTGCCTGCCATGCCTGTACGGATCCATTCCTCCAGATGCCAGGTCTGGAGTTTGTCTGCAAAGTGTGCTTAATTAACATCCCATCCTTCATGGAAGTGGTGTGGATTTGAAGTAATCTGTTCTTGTGAAGCAGTTGAGATCTTCAGCAAGGACCAGGAGCTTGTCAGCTGCCATGCATTGGTATAACTCCATTAAAGTCAGTACAGACCAGCTGGGGATTCTGGACCCACAAATGTAATTATTGTTATAATAATAGCGTCAAACAAGTAATCATTATTTTTACTCTCTCTTTTCATTTCTAAATGAGAAAATTATTTCCTCTTGGATCAGTGAAAGTAATTTACATTATGCACGATAATGGTCTACATGAAAATATAATTATTATTCATTTGTATGGCACCATCTGGGCACTAGAAGCTTCACAGGCACATGTGAGGAAAGGTCCGTGTCTTGAAGAGTTTACAGGCTGAATAGCAAGTTATAGCTGCTAGCAGTTAACAAGAGTCACAACTGGGACTTTGCAGTTTGACCATCAGGGACCTGTTCAGCTCAGGACTTCCACAACTCCTTCTTCAGTGATTTCCACTCACCAATCAGAATTTCTCTGTGATTGGCACTATACAGCCTAAGGGTGGAATGAGTTTAAGGATTGATTAACGTGGATGGATCAAGAAAGAGCGCAGCAAGAGGTCGGTATTATAAATTGACTGCCCACCTGCTTTTGGCCAAATAAAGGATATTTCCAGGCTTCACTTGGAAGCACAAAATGGTTTTGATGCCTTGTGGACCTGTGCTTCCTATGGAGTAATTCCCAAGCTTTACATCAAATACAGGACTGAATGCTTTACTGAGTGTGAGTATGCACTAGAAGTGAAGAGACCAGGCTTTTATAACACTACGGATACAAAAATCGAGCAATATGTAGCATTACCTAACATATACACAGTGTAACCTTGCTGAGTACTGAGAGGGTCAGTACAGGACACTGAAATCATATGACTTCTTATTTTTAGAGGTGATTAGAGAATTTCTCCAAGGGACAAACTATTTATAACACTTCTATAATTTACCTTTTTTTTTTTATTATTTTTGGTGATTAAATTAAACCAATAAATGAATACCAGTTAATTGAAAAAGTTAGCTGAAAAAGATTTCACACTAGTGTGTGGCTGACTCTGAGGTCAGATCGTGAATGCTTCCCACATATATTTTGTTTTCAAGCTACTGTTCTGTTGCTGTTCTATTATTAGAGAGTAAGTGGGATGCTTATTTAAAACAATTCTACAAAGCTGAATGACACTGCAAGCTTTAGTTTAACTTGGCTTTGGTTGAATGAGTCATGGACACTCATTTCTGCTTCATGCTGCAGCCTTTGCTTGCCCTTCAGCTGTACTTTTTGGTTCATTTATATTGTTGGAATCTGAATATTTTTCTTCAAATTGATGCTATTCACTGACTTTTTGTGGTGGTCAGTTTTGGATTTCATGCTGTGTGAATTTCTGAGATGTCTCTCGTTTTGTTTTTAAAACTCAACCTGTTTCTAGTTATCTTTGTGCTTCATAATTGCACTCTTTCTGATTCAGGAGCACACATGGTTCAGTTAAAATGTCTTCTTTAAAAGAAAAAGCGTTTGAAGTCGTGACTGTGTTGACTGAAGTGAAGCAAACTCCCTGAAACTACAACCAGCCTGTTGACCCTTACTTGGGAGAGGCACAACAAACCTGAAAAATGACATTTCCATGGGGATTTTTTGGTTCTTTAGAGAATTTTTTGGTCCTTCAGAATTGCACAACTGCATGTCACAGAGGCAAGTAGAGTCCTACATGTGCTACCTGTGAACTCAGCGGGCCACCCTTGAGGAGGAGTCCCACAGTTGCCAGTGTCATTAGTTATGTAAACTAAGGAACTTCTACACTGTGGCAGTGTACCTAGACCTACAACTAAATAAATGGCCATCTGCTAATTATGAAAATGTAAACTGGACTTCTCTGTGGAAATGGAGCGTTACCAGAAATCTGGATTGCAGTCATCTTGAACAAGCATGTAAATAAAAAATAATCTGTTATCAAGCTAATCCTGCCTTGTAGAAAAAAATCCTCTCACGAAAACCAGCAACTTGTCTGCAGAGATCCACATTTGGCTAGCTGGACATAAATCTAGGCACCTAACTAGATTGACTTAGATGCTTACAGGCTTGCTTATGCACTTAAAACTTGCTGTGAGTTCCTGACAGCTGTTTAAATATGTACATAAGAATTCAGGTGGCTACCTTATGGCATCTAAGTTCAGCAACTTGGCCACGGTGTGTAAAACCAAGGAAACAAGCAGAAGAGGAGTGAATGTAGTAAACAAAGCTGTTAGTGTGTATACACTAGGAGAATAATAATACTTTGCACAGCTACTGTGCCTCAAACTGCTTACATTTTGGCATTCACTTGAATTGAGTTTAGTCACTCAGTGGCAGAAATAGAAACTTGGAGGTGCTGCCTGCTAGCAGAGTACATGGAGCAGTACCTCAGCAATGAACTGCCTTTTTGGCAGCCTTACAACAAAGTCTTCAGCGCAATATTTTGATAAGTCATTGGTTCTTATTAAAATAACAATTATGATAATAATTATAGCTGTAGTTGGCTCTGACTGAGCTGCTAACGGAGTAGGGGACAAGGAGAGGAGGATTATGAAATATTCTTGTAAAGCCATCAGAGTCCTGCTCCTTCAGCTCTGTGCACACAAGTGAGGATGTTTGTGTCTGTATTTTTGGCATGTTATGTGCCAGTGCATGGCAGTGCCCGTGTGCTGGGTGGGTCCCCCCAGGAGAGAGCTGGAGATTCCTGTGCAGTCTGCCCTACAGGCAGCTCATCACCCCTGTGTTCATGTTTCTAATAACAGAGATATTATCACAATAGGTGATAGTGTTTTACAGCAGTACAGTGATAAAATGGTGCAATAAGCTCCTGGCCATCTGGCTTTCTGTAGTTAGCCCTGTGATGTTTGCTGTGTCTCACCTTCACAGCAAGATCACATCATCTCATCCCCAAAGCCCAGGTCAGGCCTCAGTGATACTGAAACCAAAGGAAAGTTGGGTAGGTTTTGCAGGTAGCACCGTAGCTATGATGACTCTGTCCTGAGTCTTTCAAATCTAATTCAGTATCAAACATTTACACTGGCCAGGCTGCCGCCACGTGACCTCCTGTGCTAAGTGACTGCAAGTGATTAATGACTATTTATTAGGAGAAGATGGTCTCAAACCTGCTCACTTCACAGTCAGTGTAAACAGTGATTCCTGCTCCTTGCCCTCAACCCCCAGTTTAAAAAGACAGTACTTTTTCTCTTTGCTTTCTTTTGAAGTTGATTCTTTTCATCCCTGGATGTCTAAGAAAAGCAGACTGCACTGGCCTTTTCTTGTCCCCCCCTGTGTGAAGCTGCAGTGGGCATCTAGAGTGTGAGTTTTGCAGTGCTTGCTCCCCTTGCTTAGGGCTTCAGTGCAATCCCTCATGAAATGGGCAGGAGGACAAGCTTGTACTGCAGCACAAGCTTCTGTGTGGGGAAGAACGAAAAGGTCAGCTGTAAGGCTCTGTGGGACCGCTTTGTGAGAGCACAACCAGTTTAAAAGTTGGATAAATATAAATGCATTTATTGTGCTTTCAGAGGACAGGAATTTTCCAGAAGCGAATCTCATAACAAATTGCCATTTTAAGAGGGAGGTAGTTGATGCAGAGAAAGAACCAGGTTAATTTGGAATTTTGGGTAGGTTCATGTAGCCTGGGACTCTAATTCTGCAGGTGCTGTGGGATCCCTAGGTTTATGCACGTGTTCCACACAGTAAAAGTTGACCCAAAGGTATTTTATGTGGAAGTTGTTATATTATACAAGCAAATATATAAATTAAAAAAAAAATTCAGACAAATTTGGTAGCTATTTAAAGTGATTTGGAGTTTGTACATTTTAGTACCATCACCACTCTGTCAGACTGAACAATGATCTTGTGTTCTCAGAATATTATCAATAGCTTATCCTGTAGGTCAAGTTCTTCAGGGGATTTTCACTTTCTAGTTGCACTGATGTAAATTTGCAGTAATTCTCATATCGAGGAGCCATGATTGAATAGCTGTGGAAGAAGAAAAAGGGTTTTGCAGGTCGAATGGTTCTTCAAGGTTTCCATTTTTGGACAACGTGGACAGCTCAGCAACTGCTGGAGCATTTTGTTGCTTTTGAAGTGTCAGTGTAATTTTGCAGAGTGTTCACACACTGTGCTCTAGATGCTCTCTGTTTGTGGAGCCTGTGTCACCTGGAAGGGATAAGTGAAAGGAAGCCCTTGAAGTTGATACTCTCCTGAATTCAACCTCAGGGGTGTGTTTCCAGTTTAGTTACCAGAACGAGCCAGGCTTTGCTCTAAATTCTGCCACCTAAGCTTCAGTGCTTTCAAGCCTTTGGTAGGCAATGAATGAGGTGCTGTGTGTTTTGTTTGCTTGTAAATGTTTGTGTGTTGTTCTTAGTTTTAACACAGTCGTGTGAACTCACTTCCTCCTGCTCCTTGAACAATTCCCTCCTGTTTTTGGGGCTTTTGTCAGTGGTTGCAGAGGCTGGTCCAGGCTGCAGCTGGAAGTCACTGGGAGTTATGGCAGTGACTTCAGTAGCTCAGCTGGGACTGTGTTGGTTAGGAGGTGGATTAAGGTAACAGGCAAAGAAAGTACTTCAGGTGTCTATTCTCCACTTGGTAAGTAGTAACTCCATTATGAAATGCTGTTTCACTGTTGAATAGATTGATGTCGTGGTTTTTTTTCCTTGCTTGCTATCATTGGTAAGTTGCTTTCTTCCTAACTTACGTTGTCCAGTTTGAAATACTGTTTCCTGTTGGCTTAAAATAAACCCTTCTGCGGCATTTGCCTGTTTTATGCTGCCTACAGAGAGCAAAATGTATCCTCAAATGTTTAAATCTGTTGCTAAGGTTAGGGTGGTAGTTTCGTAGCAACACAGAGATACCACAGGTGTTAGAATCACCTCTTTAGTATAGAGTTGGTGGTTTGGTGGTTTCTGTGTTTCTCTCCTTCCTGTTTACTAGAGTAAAATGTGTTCAGGACTCAGTTTTGCAACTTTCATGCAAACGGAGGCATGCATGCATACCTGTATTTCATAGTGGTCAAATATTTGTGGTCAAATATAAGCAAGAGTTGCTCAGGCTAGAATTTTCCAGACTAAATGTTGCTTAGAAATGTTTTGCTTTGCAGCATGCAGTTTAAACAAGTCTGGGATGTGGCAGGTCATCACTTCATTGAGTTCATGCTCTTTTAGTAGCAGATGCTTTCAGAAAAATCTTCACGTTTAGGGTTAGTTCCACCTTTGATCATTATCCTGTGTAAGCATAATGTGTGAGAGATTTTTGTACAGGACTGATTTTAAAACACCTTTGTCAGCTAAATTTCACCTTTTTCAGTGTGCTCAGTTGTTTGCTCTAGGATGAAGATGTAGATGTGTAAGAGCTCAAGTAAAACACCACACTGAGAATAACTTGTGGTTCTTCAGAGCCACGGAATGTCTTCATTAGGAGCTGGAGTGCAGATGTGGATGTAAAATCAAGAATAGTCTTGTGACTGCATGTGTTAGGGTGTTTTTTTTATCCAGCCTTTGTATTTTCATTGAAATTGTTAAAGTGAAAAGGGTCTTAAAATAAAGGTTGTTCTGTTGTCCTAAAGTGTTCCATGGTACCAGAAAAAAAAAAAAAAAACAAGAAGGAAAAAGAAAATATTTGAATATTTGATAGCAATATTTCTTTAAGTGGGTTTTATAAATATTGGTTCTGCAAAACTGATATATAGTGTTCTTTTCTGTTCTGTGTTCTGAATGAAATTACCTTTGATAGGAGAGATTGGTGGTGCTGGGCAGTTACACTTGGTGTTCCTGCATATTTCTCTTGGCAGTGGTGGAATTATTTAACAATCACTCTCCATTTTTAGGGTTTTTACAACTGCAAAAACTTAAAATTCAGGATTTTTTTAAGGCCTCTTCATATTTTGCTGGTCTTATTTCGTCTCAGTGAAAGTTGTGGAATGTTAATAATTTAATCCCATGCTGAATTACTAAGGATGCTCATGCAGGAGGACTACACTCTGAGTTTTGCATTATGGAAATACTATGTTGCTGGCAGGTGTGTTGAATCCATCTCTGTTGCATTATACTTTAGCTCTGATTCTGATTCTCTCAGTCAACTTTTTAGAGGTCATGTGCTTCAGTGTGTAACTGGTGGACTTCCTTGGGCCAGATTTGAAGGGAATGGGTAGGGTTTCTGAATGGGTTTGAAATGCCTGCTTTGTATTCAAGTGGATTACCTGTGTTAGAATTTAATTCAAATGTATTGATCCCCACCTAAGGAGACATCCAAATTACCCATAAGTGATGATTAGCCAGTGTGAGGTTAAACTGCAAACAATTATGTTGAAGTTTGTTTATGCAAACATTTATGTTGTTGTCATGTATTCAGATCAGCTGGTACAGTGTGTCAGCATCAGTGGCTGGTTTATGGTGTTTTTAACAGTTGGGCTCAATGATGTTACTGTCTTTTCCAACCTAAATTATGCTGTGATTGTATGAACCGGAATTTGATGAAAAATGAAATCAAGCCTTGGGGTCTAGAAGAAAGGTGCTCTGTCTGTGTGGCAGCAAGTGGATGTAGATTCAACTCCCAGCTTTACAGAATGCTGCTCGTGTGGCCTCTCCTGGAGGAGGAAAACACAGGGCTGCCTGTCTCTGCGTCCCAGTCAAACAGAAGCACTGAGTCACTGGACAGGGACCTGGTCTGTGTGTGCCACTGCCTGGCAGACAACAAACACATGGATTGAAGCTGCACTGAGGAGTGATGTTTGCCTCACATCCATGTCTGTTTGTTGTTTGGGATTTTTTAGTGACAGGATGACTATCTTGGATAGACCAGTCACCCAAAGGAGTCTGAAGGTTTAAAGGGCATTCATAACTTGGTAAGTGACTCACTGAGGAATGCAGACGAGAAGGTGGATTTGAAGAAAAGCGTGAGATGGTTTTTTGCCACAATATCTGTTGGGGATTGCTGTGACTAAGGAGATGGCATAAATGTACTTAGCTGTGACAAATTCTTATTTGCAACACCAGTGCAAAAAGTGGCTGTTGTCTACAGCTTCTGAGTGCAAGTCATGTGCCTGGCATCACCCTGTGCAGGGTTCTCAGAAGCAGGCAAGTTCTTCTCTCTGTTTCAATGTCAGTCTTGAATTTGTTTGAGCCAAACTTGAAACTGTCAGTTGACAAAACAGTTGCCAGCCCTCAAGGTACCCAGGTGGGTTGTGCAGGCACCTTTCCAGCCCAAGAGCAGAGACCCTCCTGCTTCAGCTGTCTGACAGACCCTGATTTGGTGGGATGGACGATCCAGGTGTGGACAGTGGTGGTTAGATTCTGTAACCAGTGCTGTGGGCTGGGGATGTGCCTGGCTTCCTTTGCAGCAGCTGCTTCTGCTTTGGAGCAGTTGGTGGATGGAACTCATTTTATCTTTTTTCTGCTACATCAGTAATCACAATAATTTCTGTGAGCTACACACATCTGTGGCCCAAAACCTGTGCTCAGCCTGGAGGAAGTCAGTGAAAGGTGACGTTTCCCACGGCTCAGGGCTCCCTTGCCTGTTGTGGAAGCAGCTTACACTGCTTCAGTTCTATGCATTTTATTTTTACGAATTTAACACAGATATTTATGAAGTCCTTTGGTTTGCGGGTATCAGCATAAATAAGAGTATCTTCTGCACATACCTAGTTGCAAGCCTAATATTTCTTTTAAGATTACCAATCTCCTTAAGTAGTCTTTCTGTGTGTGTATGAAGGGAGAAAAAAAACAAACCCCCAAACGTTTGGCCATTTCAGCTGCTGATTGTGAGCATAAGTCCTTGAGAAGAAGCTTTTCTATTATCCCTAATGCTCCAAAGCTTGCTGAATAAACAAAATGAACACAGATGTTTCCTTGCTGGTGATAGAATTCATAAGAAGATGCTACTCAAGGCATTGCTCAGCTGCAACTTAAACTTCTGTGTGCAGAAATCTGTGTCTGTGGACCAAACAGTTCAGTCCTACCCAAGGAAACTTCCTCTAAAGCTGAACAGGCTTGCTGAGCAAAACCTTTTGTGTTAACATTTTATTAACCGCCAATTAATTAATGAATTACCTGGATGTGTTTAAATTAGCCAAAAGCTCATTTCTTGCCACATGGAAATGCTGTGAGGATGCTGCAATGTGCTGCTGAAGTCAAGTCCCATCCTTGAGGAATGACCACGTGAACAGACATTTGCCTGCAGTTCTAGGGGGCAGTTATGTGGCTCATAGTTGAGCAAAACCAGAATTAAAATAAATACTGTACAGAAACCCTTTACAGGTGTTTTAATTCTGGGTAAACTTAGGTTGTGCTGGTTTTAAGAATTTTGTAAGAAACTTTCTATACATGATGAAAGAGGAATAACTATGAATTGGTTGCAGTCTGTATGTTGTAACAAAGCAACTCTTTGCTGTTACTCTGGTCAAGTTGCCTCCCTGCTTACTCTTTTTGCAATTATTTTCCTTGTTTAGACAATTTTTTGCGAGAGTAGCATCTTTAGGTTTATAGAGCAGAGTTTGACAGTGTAGATGTGAAGGGAAAGCCAGAAATGATGTCCAGATCTTCAGTGAAGCGCCCCACAGCAGTGGATGTGCCCTGGGAGCAGAGGGTGCTTCCAGGATGCCCTGATCATAGACAGCTTTCACAGTTTGCCTACAGATGAGGTCCTCGTTTGTAGAGCAGAGCAGGAGGCTCTAGGGCAAGCTTGAGGCATCTGACCACTTAGACTCTGTCTGTTGCTGCAGGACCTGCTGTTGTGTTAGAAAAAATAAAAAAGAAACACTTGGTATATATTTGCGAGGACTCGTGTTTTAATAATGATTTCAGACTATGCATTTCCTGGATTTTTAGAGGTATCAGTTGCTACTGGAAGGTAACTTTAGTCACTTTGCTCATGAGAAGTTCGAAGCAATGTGTGTAGGATTAAATTATTTTAGAGCAGCTGATTTCTGTTACTGTGCTACTAACTCCTGACTTCTTGGTAACGCTGTTGCTGTGCTTATCCTCAAACCCCTTTTTGTTGAAGCTTGCTGGTTTATTCCCCCATCGGGCTGAGCTGCTGTTGCAGCAGTTGCTGTCAGCCCCAGGCAGGGGCACACAGAACACTCTGCCCAGTGGCACGGGGCTGATGGCACCAGGCTGTGTGGGAAATGCTGGAGCTGCACCTCCAGCCACCCCTCATCCCACCCAGCGTGGCTGATTCACCTGCAGGACAACTCAGCACTGGGGCAGAGATGAACTTTCTGTTTGGATTCTCCCTTAGCACACCATGGAAACTTGCTTTCATGTCCACATCTGTGCTCCCTCTCTGCTTGCAACTTTCTTCTTTCTAAAGATCAGTTTTTCCTGTTCTCCCTTTCATTTCTTATTCTCACTGAAGTGTACCTCTACTTCTGTTCCCTTTTCTGAACTAACATAATTTATTTTTTCTGAGCATTTGAGTAACAGTTTTGTCACCTTTTTGCAGAGATAGACCAACTTTGATCAGTGGCAAAAGAAAGTGGTAGTAGAAATTCACATTATGTGCTTGCATACTCTGTAGAGTGTCTTTGTAGCTGATGCTTAGCATATTGCCTCTGGAAACGTGTTTCTGGCACGTAGCTTTTATTTGTACAGCAAGGGACCCTGGCAAATGCTCCATGTTTGATATGAACTCAGTCCTTTCAGATACTGAATAATATGAATGAGGGGTTATCAACATCTTCTCAAAGAGCACTGCAGTTTGTGCCCTATAATGGTGGCATCCTATGGTATGGCCTAATGGGAAGGTTGCAAATGGTGTTTGAAATACTATAAACTGTATTAGCAGTGAAAGCAATTAAATGTGGAAGGAATTTCTTAGGAAAACTGAATTTTCTGATGTTGAATTCTCTTAAACGAAGACTAGAGTCTCTAGGGGAACTGGAAGTTAGTACAGGTATCACAGGGTAATGTTCTGGCCTTGGTGGGACATGTCTGTGCTTGTGGGCTGTTGGAATATCAAAGGGCAGACAGCTAGAGGAGCCCAGGCTGTAGGTGAAGTACTGTTCTTGATGCATTTTTGTGTTATTCATCCATATCACTGTGCAGGAGCTTTATGTGGTGCTAATGTTTCTGTTAGGTGGGCTCAAGGATGCTGTGCTCGATATTTCTAATTTCTGTCTTTTCAAGATCACTTATGAGTTAAAATAAAATGACAATGACCGTTATGCTTTGATACGTAGCATCCAATATGTAGCGAATTCTTAACTCCTCTGAAGCTGGTGGAAAAATTCCCAATTACAAAATCACAAAATTAACTAGGTTGGAAAAGACCTGTGAGATCATCAGGTCCAACTTATTACTTTGAAGGAGTTAAGATTTTGCCTGAATGCTTGTTTGCTCCAGCATTTGTCCTTTGAGTTATAAAGTGCTGGCACAGCTGTAAGAGCTGAAATATTTAGTAGTGATTGGTAGTGACTGACTGCAGTTAAAGTCACCTGGAGCTTTTCACCAAGTTGACATTTTGTTCTCTAAGCTCAGCTTGATGTTTCCTTTAACATTTCTTGCTCGAAATCAAGTTCAGGTTTGGTTCACATTGGCAAAGAGACAATACAAGCTCTGCCCTAAGCTAAGGCAGTGCCGTGTACTGTGACATTTATACAGTGGCAGATGCACCAACATCCTGAGCTGATGTTTAGGCTTCTTTTGCCAATGCAAAGCATTTATGGATTTTTCTCCCTGCTTAAGAAACACACTTGTCTCAAATATGATATAAACAAATGCACTTGGAATAAATGCTTTTCCCCTATGCCCCATTTGTTGACAAATCAGCCACCCTTACTCAAACATGTATATGGACATATATGCATATATGTACATAGATAGGTTTATGTGCATATATACGCATATCTGTATGGTGGAGGAGATTTCTTACTATGTGAAGTCGGAGATCAAAGGGTGAATGCTCTCCCTGAAAGGCAGTAGGGTGTCAGCCCACCCCAACTGCTGTATAAAAAGATGGATGTAGCACTTTGATGCTGCACGAAGCAGCTTTAGGTTCCCAGTGAACATTGTTTTGTTGCATAGAGGAAGACGAGGACACTAAATCTGTGGAGAGTGAATCTTGAGGAAAAAGAACTTCAGCAAATAACAAGATGAAATTTGTATTCATACACAGCTCAGGTGTTTGGAGATACAGGCTGTGTGCAGAGTTGTGCTGCTGTGACAAACCAGCTTTTTATTCTTAACAAAATTGTTGCTATTAGTCTCTTGCAGCACATCCAAAAGCTCTTGTCACATTTGATTTCAGGTTAAAGCTGTGTAAAGCCTTCAGGTTTTTTTAAAGGAACTTTAAGTTTTCCTGCTCTGTTAGTTGAGAAGTGGTGTCTGCCTGCTAGTTTTTTGGTTTTTTTTTTCATTTTTGAAACTTTTCTCCTTGGTATTTATAACAAAAACTGCCAGCTAAATTTTGTTTCCTGTTCACTCCATGACAAAGTACATAATTGGCACAAATTTTTCTTTTATAGCTGGAAGAGAAAGCACAATAAAGTAAAGTTTTGGAAAGGGAAGCAGTCTGTCCTTATCTAAAACAAATGTTGATAATCTGGTGACCTGTCTAACAGCCTAAGAGTGTGATATCTTGTATTTATTTGCAGTCTCCTTGGTTATAGAGGTTATAGTGGGATCCTGCCGATTTTTTGCCAATTTCTGTATTTTTCCCTCCAGTGTTTATGTTTGTGTCATCAGGAGTTTGGAGCATCAACAGTTCAATTTCTGCAAAGGAAAATGAGCTCTTGCTGGTCTGTTGGAAGTTATCAGCAAAATAGATGATAAAGGGGTGAGGAATTACGAGTCTACAGGGTAATAATGAGCAATTCCATTCCAGAGCTGTTGACAGGACACCGCCAGAGAAAGTTGTCAGAAAGTGATGCGCAGCATCCTGCCATGATTGGGCATTGCCTGAAAGATTATAAATAAATATTAAAAATAAATTAACCATTTTTATTGTTGCAACGCATTTGTTGAGAGTTTCCTCTGAGGTTCTAAAACCTGGAATAAGATTGGTAGCACTTCTTTCTATGATAACTTTGTTTTAAAAACTGTCTTAAAAATCACTTTGTCAAATAAATAGTTGATCCTCTTTTCTTGGCTTACTTTTCTTCCTCTACCTTAAGAGATCTGAAGCAGTGTTTTCCCTGTATGTTTGAGTTGCTTCTCAGTAGCAGACAGGGCATGTCATCGTAAAGAAGGGATTGAGTGTCGTCCTGGTAAGGAGTGATTGGAGCATGTTATGGTTAAGTGATATTTGAGAGAATGCAGCTGAGGTAACGACTCAGCAGAAGAACCACCTCGGATGGAGGGGTGATGCCAGCTAAAACCATACAGGAGCTGATACACAAAACTCTGACTTGTATGCACCTGCATTTCCAGCTGCCTGTTGGCATCTTTCTAGCTTGAAAAAATTGAAGGGACAGATATGACAGCAAAATGTAACGTGCAATGATCTCTGAGCCTTCTCTCAGAAAGAAAAACATGTTTGCAGTTAGAAAGGCGTATTATTTTATGCTCCAGATTAAGTCCTGTAGAAAACTTGGAGAAATACAAGATGACATAGCAAGTGAGGTGCTGACCTTGTTAGTTTTTCTTTGTCATCTGGCAGTTTTTCAGAAACTATCACTGTGTTCATTATTTGTTCTCTATTTAAATTAGTTCTTGCTGCCACATTTCAGTTGTTAATGCTGTCTTTAGAGTTTTAAACCATATTTAAAATGTATCTGAGGGTAAGAATATATAATGAACCAATCACTATTCATGATACAGCATCCAAAGACAGCTAAATTAATACTATGTGAAGAGTCTCTAGTTTTATAATTTCAAATTAATTCATAGCCTGCATTATTTTTTGATTACTAAAGCATTGATAATTTAATAAACCTTGGATTTCTGAGTTCTGGCAAGAATTTCAAATTAATGTTACAAGTTGCAGTTCAGGCGTCAGTGAAGTTGTCCCGCAGCTCTGCAGTAACTTTACCTCAGTTAAATTAAATATAGTGTGATCTTTGTCTTGATTCCTGTAGAGAAGTGAACTCTACTCCCAAGCCTTGTGAGGCAGACCCTGATGACTTTTGTTCTGCACAGTGCAGGAGTAGCTTCTCTCATTGTCCTGTGTCTCCTCCTGACTTCAGAGGAAGTTACAGTTTATTACGGGGAGTGGGTGAAAGGATCACTCGATGCTGGGAGACCTCTTGACTCTGCAGGGATAATACTGCATACCAGGGGACAGAACTCGGAAGTTTTATTCTTGCTGACCTTTTTTGGTGGCCTTTGGTGGCCTCTGTGCCTCATTTTCTTTCTGGATTGAATCTTTTGTCTCTTTGGATCTTGTAAGTTTCCTTTGAAGCAGGAATGTTATTTTACTATATGTTCAGCACAGAGAGGCCCCCACTCCCAGTGGGGTTATTCAGGGGCTTTTGTGTAACATGTAACGATGGTCTGTATTGTAAAAAGGGCAAAGCAAACAAACCCAGAGAGGAGAATGCCTCTGGTTCGGAGGCAGCTTTGTGCATAAATATGTTTGACTTCAGGAAACTGCAGTTTGCTACAAAAGAAATGTTTAGCTGCAGCTTTCCACACACTTCCAGATTTTCATTTTTCCTTCTCTTCCTCCCTGTGTCTAAATGGTTCAGCAAAATGCCTCTTTCAAATGACTATTTTGCTATTCTAACAAAGGTAATTGGTCCTAGGACTTTTATGGAGCTAACATCAGAGGCAGGCTGCTTGCTTTCTATTCAAACCTGTTGGATTTGACTGCAAGACTCTTCGAGCTTTATTGTTATCTCCTGAAATTTTGCTTAGTGGGGTTTACTTTCACATTGCTCTACCAGTTTGTCTTCAGAGCTCTGTTACTCTATTTGCATTCATCTTTGAAGAGCTATTCTTCAGCATACTATTTACCAGGAGTTTTGATTCATTTAGCACTTCCTGTCTCCCAGTAGATTGATTTACAGACATGGTTTGGTACATGTTCCTGTTTGCTGCTTACAGAAATGCAGTCATATTAGCAACAAAATGCTGTGGTTTCCTAACTATGGTAGTTAAGCCAATCCGTGAACGGCAGGGATGGTAAACCTTTTAAAAATTGAATTTTATCTCATAGAGGCTTATTACTCTGTGAGGAACAAATTACTTCTTTGTAACATTTGCTGCTAAAATATTCTTCCTTTAGCTTTCTCATTATTCATCAGCTAGTCAAACCTTTCCCATTGTCATTTATCCTTTTGTTTTAAATACCTCATAAGTTCTGATCAATTTGCCAAATTTTCCTAGTTTGGAAGAGAACAAGTTTGGGAGCTCTGAAACAGTTGCTACAATACCAACAGTTGGCAGGGGAAACAAGAATGGGAAAATGCTCTGGTACTGAATACAAATTCAAATAAAAATTGGTTGGGAACATTAATTTTCTACTAAATGCTGTTACATAAAATTCTCAGGGATCTCATATAAATGTTTAATTCCTACAAACAAAGCCCCAAGTAGACACTTTATCTGACTCATTCAAAGTTAAAAAAAGAATTAGTGCTCTCTTTGGAGTGAATCTGCAGGAGTTTGCAAAGTTTGCGCTGTTAATATGATTGATTTTTATGTCAAGGATAAATTTTTCCTTCAACATCCAAGTGCAAAGGTTCACACGCCTGCATGGAATAACTAATAAGTGTGTGTGATTTCAAAGTCTTCAGGAGGCAAAGGAGCAGAGTGTTTCCATACAAAAATGCCTGTTTTGTTTCTCTGGAGAGCAAGAGGCCTGGTGTGGACTCTGTCAGGGAGAAACTTGTGTTAGGCTTTATTTCAAGATCCTGTCAGATGGGTTTGTGTGATGGAGCTGCACAGCTTCCCCCTCTCTGGGATCTCTGGACACTGTGGCCTGGTCTGCTTTGGGACAGTCTTTTGCAGGCACTGCTTGGGATGTGACACTTCAGTCATCTTGTAAAATCACAGTTACAAATTCTGGTTCATTTGCAGTGCCTCAAAAGCAGCCAACCCTGTTAAAATTGTACATTGCAAAGCCTGGCAGTGCAGAGAAGTGGTGGGAGCCCATCAGAATTCCATCTGTGTGCACCTGCCTTGGCCAGGCATTGCCCGTGGGCTCTCAGTGACCCCAGTGCTGCTGCTCCCAGGAGTTTCGGCCCCAGAGGGTCAGGGCAGCTGAGCATCACATCCCTCAGCAGCTCTGCTCAGGCAGGGGAGAACAGGCATTAAACACTGTCTCACATGCATGTGTGTCAGCAGAGAGAACAAACGCTTTGGAAAAAAATAAATTTCCTTTTTTCTGCTCAAATATTCTAGGCATAATGGATGGAAAAAGAAATTAACTGGACTTTGATAACAATGTGTGTTGTCTTCATCTGTGTATTTATTTTCACCAGTCTCATCTGAAGTGAACAGGTTATATGTCCTGCACACCTGCAGGTTTCATTAGTACTCTCCTGTGGTTGTTTCCTGCTAACAAGCAGGGGAAACAAGACAAAACTCATACAACGTAGATCAGGCTCCAACTAACTTTATTTGAAAATCACACATCTTTTATATTCCCTGTGTACAGGTATTGTACTATTAGTTAGAAAGATGATACACTATACAACTATTGGTTAACTAATAATAGTTTTATCACACCAGCTGCAAGACCATGTTTTCATAGTTTCAGAAACCGTTTCACGAACAATACTAGCGAAACCGTGAGAAAACTTTCTCTCCTGCTCTAAACATGCCTGAGTTCTTTACTCAGGCTTTTTCTAGCGTCCACACTCTCCTGCACATGTATTCTGGTCATTGCAAGCACTTTCTGTCTTACAGTAATGAGTTGGTATGAGCTATCATTCTGTTGGTGTTGATTTCTCAGTTGCAGTAGGCTTGTGTGTAAGGTGATGATCCCAAGCCCCAAATTAGGATGTTCCTTACTCTTGTTCCGTACTGTGTTGTTTGGAAATACTTTCAACATTGTTTACCTGCTTAAAATCTCTGTTTCATACAGCATGGGTTAGTGTGACAGAAGCCTTCCATGCTGCTCCTTAGGTAACAGAAAGATGAACACTTAAATGTGAGCAAATGACAAGGCAAGAGTTTTATTGGGTATAGGGGAGCTGTTCTGTGCTGGAACATTGCTGTTTCACCTGCCTGTTGGGAAAAGGATGGGTTTCTTGTACAGTTTTTCACTGCAAATCTAATTCATGCATGGCTGAAAGTCTTGTGCAAAGGGATTCTAAATGTTTTGCAGAGGATTCCCTGGGGAAGTTTGATAAACAAAGCAGCAATATAGGTTTTTGCATGTTCATCACCTGTTTGTAGGTCTTTTTTTTTTAAAGGAAATTTAGATGTGTCCTACAATGCAGATTTTGAAATTATGGTCTTTTGGATAAGGTGTCAGAGGTATTGTTAATGAAAACTCTGTTGGGTACAGCAAGGGCTGTGGGTTTCCTAGCGGTTGAAATGATTGATGGAAGGAGACGAGCAGAAAAGCAAACAGCAGAGGATTATGTTTCAGGGCAGAGCTTAAGCTTTCAGAAAGAGAAAGATTTTATTTTTGCTGAAATGCCTGTCAGGGAGATGACGCTAACGTTGGGTACTTCACTATGTTCTGCCAGCCCCTGCAGACAGGTAGATGCTCAAGAAGACGAGCTCCCATCTGTGCTTCCTGTAAAAATCTTTGTCAGCTTCCCACTTTTAAACATACTATCTGATGCCATCTCTCTACCTCTTCCTCCCTTTCCCTGGCTGTTATCACTATTCCTCATCTTGTGGCCACTCTTGGTTTTAGTTTGTCTCTTTCCCGTTGTGGTCCCAGCTGTGTGCGCTGTACTCTCCGTGCTGCAGCGCTTCCTCCCGGGGCTTTCCGTGAGGAGCCTCAGCCCAGCTCTCCACCCTGTGCCCTGGCTGGGCCCTGGCTGAGCCAGTTCCTGTTTGCTCCCAGTGCTGCCTGCCGGCCGCAGAATGGCGCAGAATGGCCCAGCTGCGGAGCTGCCCAGCGCTGCCTCCCGTCATCTTCTCTGGCGGGGGAAACTGGGACCAGCAGCACCCAAAGTGAGGAGTGTGAGGGATAACGTGCCAGGCAGGAGACTGCCACAGACCCCCGAGAGGTGACTCTTTAAAGTGCTGCTTCTGCCTTGCAGAGTTGTCTCTGGGGAAGTTTCCTAACGTTTGTTGGCAAATAGAGCGAATTCTTGAAACCGGTAATACTTGCATAAAGTAACTGCCTCACTTTTCAGGGTGGCAAAATCAACCTTGGTCTGTCTCAGCCAGCATCTTGAGGAATTTCACATAGACTGGACAGTCAGTGTAGAAAATCTGACATTTTATTCATTTATTAACAGAGCAATTAACATTGGAAAATGGTGGTTTGCTGAGAATAGCACACTTTCATGTGTGAAAACTCAGTGTAAGATTTTAAAGAATTAGAGACCAGAAGAGGCACTACTGCTCTGCCACCCTCCTAGCATTGTCGTCCTCTTATTCTATCCCATCACTTAAAATATAGTCTGGAGATACAGTACCTGGTAATGACTATACATGTGGGATAATGTGGGCATTAGAGGGTAATTTCTTTATTTCCTAAAGTGAAAACATAGAAAACGTTCGAGAAATTTCATCTAGAATTTTCATAGAACTAAATTCAAAATTTTCACCTTCTGTTTGATATGAAGAATTATGGTTAGTTTCAAAGCATCAGATTTTCTTTGCGCTGGAAGATCCATTTTCTGTTCCTGTCTGCAACAATAGTTGAGCAGATACTTGAACTCTACCAGTAGTGTCTGGAGTTTTGTTTTACTGTTTTAGTGTGTGGAAAGGTGTAAGGCAATGTCTGTGTTTTTACCAAATGGAAAGAATTTCATCAGGAAATGTCTCCACTCCAAATACATCCAGGTTTTCTTTACTGCAATCAATACAGTTATTCATGGATTTCTGCTCCCAGCTCTCTCGTGGCTATATTTAACATATGTCATTGTGCTGGGCTATGTCCTTTTAAGAAAGTTGTTATTGTTGTACAGTTGTGTGCTGCAGTGAGGCCAGGACTGAACAGGGTGCTGTAGAAGTGTCTCCTGCTCCTGTAAACATGAGCAGGGTTGCTCTGTGTGTTGGGTTTTGCTGAAGGCTGGTTTACATTCCTGTAGTGGCTGAAGTTGGCCAGCTCAGCACATCATCCATGGTGTACGTTCAGCACCTCACAGCTTTGCATAAATAATTGCTCAGATAATCTGTGTAGTTTGTGTAGTGCTGAAAACCATTTGCTTTTGCTGCTGCTGGTGCCTATGGCATTATATATCTGCTTGTTGTGATGACGTGTCCTCTGTTGACAGAACAGATTTATTTTTCAGGAATTTTGAGTGTTCTGAAATGAAGTGACTTTTTCTTTCAAAGGTCAGTGATTACATAGACACAATCAGAAGCATCTCAGCTGTTTTTATTGACAAGGATGAACCAATATCACATGGGGGAAGCAAATAGTTTATTTTATTTTTTTCTCTCACCCATCTGTTGTCTCCAATTGATTTTCTGTTGAAATGTGATGCTAGGCAGTCAAGATACATCATTGAAAGTGAAGACAGCTCCCAAGCTGAGCTTTGGGATTTTTGGGGTACATATGTGGAACCCACTTAATTATGGGTGCAACTACCCACAATTTTCAAGAACTTCAATAAGAGTGCAGATCTCTGGCACCATCCAGAGGGCATTTGCCACTTTTTAGTGAAGTCCCAGTTGACTGTTAACACTCGTAATTTTGAAGAGTGTTTGACACTTAGACACACATGCCATTAATTTTGAGTGAAGTTGGCTCCTTTTGGAAACCTCAGCTGTGTGTCCTTCAGTGGGACAGATCCCTTCACTGGGATCACCATTGCTTCCCACTTACATCCTGTTGGGATGCCCTGGTTTCTCATGTACAATGTAGCCTGCCAGCATTACCTGCAAGAAGTTTTATTGCTCCATTCTACAGGGACAGCATTTAAACAACAAGTGTGATGCATTGCTGTTTACTCAGGAAATGCTGCTGAGGAAATGCACAGCATCTGGGGTCAGTGCCTGATTTGTGTAGTTTGGGTTTGGGGTGGGTGTCAGTGTTGTGGTGCCCCGTGTGGCTGTGCCTCCTGGGGCAAGGCAGGTGATGAGGCACCGTGGAGTGGGTATCAGCTGCAGAGAGCTGGGGCTGGTGCCTGCCTGAGAGGCAGCAGTGCTACAGCTTGGGTCACTTCCACAGCGTTGTTCCAATAGGATGCAATTTACTGAGGCAGAGAGCAAGGGCTGGCTACAAACTGACTTCAATTAATACAGTGAAATTTCTACCCAACTTTAGGTAGGAATTAAGTTAATTTTTTATTGCTAACTTATATCTTCTTACAGTTTTGACTTAATAGGCCAATGAGGAGTTATGATTTTATTTCAGGTGTCATCCCTTTAAGGTAAAGCCATATTACATGATTTTGAAAAAGAAGATAAATGCAGAGATTATCACAACAGTAATTTTTATCATTTCAGTTGCTCTGTTGCAGACTACAGATTGCAGCTTGACAAGAAAATGGGGTTGCAGCCTTTTTTGAAATGCTATCACACCCATTTTTGTGGTAAGCCTTTGAACTCTGAAAGGATGAGAGTCTTCAGGCAAAGGAGGTACTCACATGATATTTTGCTGAGGTTGGGCTGTAGTAAGAATTTGAAATATCTGAGGGCTTTTTTCCCATCAAATTGTTTTAGATTGGATCAGGTTAGAGTAATCCACTTGTTAGTAATGCTGGAAATCTGTAAGATGATCTGGTAAAAAGATTCCTGATTTTCTTTGACCTCAGTACAAGTGTACTGCCTTGTAAATGTGTATGAATATGTGGCCACATCTGAGGAGGAAAGGAAAGGTATGCCCGAGGCCTCACAAAGGGCTGGTGGCAGATCTACAATAAGAAATCAAGACCTCATCTCTTGGCTGCCTGAATCTGCCCTCGTTTGTCTGGATCCATGTTTCCATTTCATCAAAGAAGCCATATCTCTCCACATTATCCACAGATAATACTGCCTTTAGCCATTGCAGGTAGTCTCAGCAGTTTTGAAAAATTCACAGTTATTTGCCGAATGAATGGAAAACTGGAGCTGCTGGCTGGCTCTAAAATGGTGATGGAAGGGTGTGTCCAAGATTTTGAACACGGTCAGCAATTCATTTTGTGTGTGTGCATGCATCATTCATCTTCACCAAAACCCTGGTTTCTCTGGGTTGCCAGGCCTGGTGTCCCAGCCTGGCTGGGATCAGAGCCCCCAGCCCATGGCTTGGGCTCTTCCACAGAAGATCCTGCTGGGTACAGCTGCAAAGAGGAGCAGACCTGATTTATAGGAGCTTCTCAGTTCCTCATGTTTTCAACTTGATCACCTAAACACTATTAACACTATTATCTTAACCCTCCCCTCCTTTTTTTTAAATCAGCTGACTAAGCCTAAAAGTGGAAGTACGACTTTCATGCTTGAAGTGATACGGTTATTGCAATAAGGATTTTACTAAATTCACAGCTGGCTGTGGTTTGTATAGTGAGCATAAATTAAGCTCAGTGAGCTCTGCTGTTTTACCTCCCTGACATAAAAGGTATGTCAGGCAGAAATACTTAAATACACCCTGCAGAAATCCCAAACAAGTCCTCTCCTGCTAAGCACTCTGTGTAGGTTGGTTTAAGTTATTAATAAGTTGCTTATCCTTGTGATTTACTGATTCGTGGGCAGGCTGTTTTTGTGATTTTGTAAGCTACACAATTCAAATTGCTCTTGGCCACAGTTTTTAATGGCGGTATATAGAATATTTTAAGGAGCATCTGTATGACCCCTGCTGGCTTTATGGATTAAGTGGCCATGGTGTGCCAGGTCATCTGTGATAAGTGGTGCCAGCTGTTGGCTGTTGTTGAGAGGATAAGAACATATTAATTGATAGCCTGTAAGTGATCAACTTAGCTCTGTTATTTTTGTATGAAGCAAAGTAAAGAGCTTTTGCATTACATATTAAGGTGTAGGAGGGCTTTACTTTTTTTTAGCTGGAGATGTTTTTATCACTTTCACAATAGTCTGATGGCATACTTCAGACTCCTGCTCATACTAATATTCACACCTGACAGTAAAAAAGACTTGTAAATTAGGTTGCTTGCCTAACATCAAGGTTTTGTTTTGTACTTGTTTATATTTTTAAGCACTAGACCAAGCAGGATGGGTTAACTCTTGGTCTGCTGACTAGACTGGCCTTGCCTTTGGTTTCTTTGGGAGCAGAGCAGTGCGGAACGGCTCTCCTTACGCACACTCCTGCATTAGTGCAGGTTGCTTCCACTCCTGCCCTCAACATATCAGTTACCTTCCACTGCTCTTTGCAACTTGTTCTTGATGCCGAAATTGCCCAGAGCTTTGAGCTGTGAGTGCTACTATCAGTTCATTACCTGCATGGAATACAAGCAGTGTCTGGTGTCAGCTCAGAAATGTTTGAATATACTGTGGTGAAAACGTTAGATCTAGTGTATATTGTATATGCATCTGTTTCATATTGTGAATTTCAGTGGGCTTGACTCTTTGTGTCTGTGTGTCCATTACAAACAACATGGAAAATACTATTCAGAACGTTATGACTACACTAAAACTGTTAGTGTCCTCCTAAAAATTGAAAAGCAAATACCTCTGTTGTTTCTCACAGTGAAAAGAGAATTTTTGGCTAGTATTTTGCAGGAACTACAGATAAAATGATGTGTAAACAGAGACAATGTGGCAGATGTTCAGCTCTGTCTCAGCTGCATTTTGAAGGTTCGCTCTCTGGGTAACTGCTGATTTCAGGAGTCAGTCCTGGCTTTCTTTGGGGTTCAGTCAAGTAATTTTTTGTCCAAGGAAAAGAAAAACAAGGCCCTGTAACATTCATAACTGCTTTTAAAACCTCATAATCATTATTCGTTTAATTTGGCTGACTCCCTCTGTAATAATCCCAGGTGTTAAGTGTCCCCCTGGTGTCCCAGGTGAGAGCAGCCTGACAGAGAGCCCTGTCTGTGCCCTGTGTCCCTGGGACACTGCTGGAGCTCTGGGTGCCTGCTGGCAGCCACAGTCAATGGTCTTCTTTCACCAAAGTGTAAAACTTGGCTGCAAGGCGCCTTTGGAAAGGCACACTGCCTTGCTGCTGCACAAAGAAAATTGTTGCTCCTCGGGGAAATAACAAAGTTAGAGCCCTGGTGCCAGTGTTACAGGATGCCAGCACAGCGAGTGTTTGCATTCTCAGAGCTCTCTGCCTTGCCACTAACAAGGACTGATTGTGCAGGACAAAAGGATTTGCCTTCTAGACCTGTTCTTGAATTGCCATTGGAGTTTAGTCATTGCCTGATACTTTTCCTTAGACACCATCAGCTGGCATACTTGGCTTTAAATTGCAAGGAATTAGTTTGTAGTAGATTGCTGTGATATAATAATGTCCCTGTTATAAAGTGGTATAATAATGTCCCTATCCAGTAAAAGTCTGATTTATAGGGCATTGTTTTTTCCCCAGGATGTACATGTGAAAGGAAAGAGCATTCTAATTCTTCTTACATCCCATGCAGTAAGAGGGTGGATTTTGGAGAAATTAATACAAAAAGCAAAGTTACTGAGTAGTTAAATGGATTTATAAAGTGTTAAGCATTTTAAAAAAAACACCTTTTTGGCTCCTGAGTAGGTGCTCAACTCATGCTACTAAATGTAGAGGTCATGAGAAATTTAGGCTCAAGTCTTTCTTACAGCCTTAACAAAGTTATTGAAGGGAAAAAGGACTTGCTCTGGTAAATTCAGGGAAAGGTTTTCAAAATGGTTGTGATGCAGAATAGGAAGGAAAATAATCCAGTCCATCAGAAGTTTTGTGAGAGCATTGGTCAAAAAAACATTACAGTGTGTCTCCTGGTGGGAAGGGTGTGGACATCTTTAATGGTCACTTGCTGTAGAGCAATGCTCTGAAATGGAGACTTCCCTATCTGTGAGTATAAATGGAGTGAAGGATTAAAACCTCTTAATGGTTAAGAGGCATTTTTGTTGTATTGGGGTAGTGCTGAGCACATCAGTGTTTGAATGACTGAGTTCCAGTGTTCATGCAGAGTAATGCTTCCTTTCTGCTGCAGTGAATCACTTATTAATTACATGTTTCAAACCTTACTTTATGGTATTTTTATCCCTTCATCAGTGATCTTCTCATCTGGATCTTTCATTACTTCCAGAAACCCATGGCCAGGATTGATGTGAGCCAGACCACCCTGGCCTCTGCTCCTGTCCTCCTGCGGGCTGTCTGCAGGTTTTAGCTCTTAATTGCCGTACTCTGAGTCATCTCACTTCAGCATTGTAACTCCTCCTTTTCTGGGCTTTGTGTATTACTTTTCCTCAGCTAGCAATCAAAAATTCAGAGACTCATTTCCTTGCTTCCTTTTCCGGAAATGAGCTGTCTTTTTTAGCAGAACTTGAGGATAAGGCGCATCCATTACTATTTAAAGACCCTGATTAGCACATGTTGAAGAAGGTCATGAAGTTTCTTAACCTTCAGTCCATTAAAACAGATCAGAAAGGCTGTTCATTAATTAAGTTTCTGCTTAGCTTAGAACAATGGTATTTCTTGCTTACTGAGAAAGCCCTGTCTTCAGATAGTATGGGCTCTACTTCAGGCAGGACAGGCTTTCTCCTGGCCGTGAAGGAATGAGTGAATGCAGAGGTGTGTTTGGTTGCTTTCAAAGACATCTGATTAAAAAAACAGTGATTGCTATTTTGCTGATCCTTTCTTTACAAACCTACCTGTTATACCCTTGCCAAAGTCAGGTCTGGTGACTTGCTTTTTTTTAATTCAAATTAAAAAATACACAAAGTAAAATTCTGATATGATACAGATATGATGTGTGATAGGCATGAGCAGTGTCAGCTCATACATACATGCATGATAGGGCACGAGCGGTGTTAGCTCATATTCAAGCAGACTTACGGTTTATTTCCCCTGAAGTTTTCAGTTTATTTTCAATCAAAATAATCCAAATACATTAAATGTTTTCTTTTAAAGGTTTATTAGTAGACTCTAAAACAAATAAAGCCTTAGAAAGAACTGAACACTGTTGATTACGTTGACAGATTTTCCTGTGGAAATTTTGTATTTTAAAACTTGTTACCTCTCTAAAAATATAATTAGTCTAGGAGGGAGATAATGTTGAAAAACTTCATTATTTTTCAAATACAGGAGTCTTGTTATTTGTAGTTTGAGAGGTGTTTCCTATGCGTTGACTTTACTTAAAGGAACTGTTGCTCTCGGAAGCTACCAAAAGAATGAGCTGAGGTGTGTTTCCTTAGATAAAACTCAATTTCCTATCTGCAGCCCAGCAGTCACCTGTCAGTTGCAGAATTGTTAAAATGAGAGATACCTTCTTCAGATTTTTTTTTTTGTCTGAAACACTTGTGTCTTGTATAATATTGCCATTAGCAATGTAATGTTCACTAAATTATCTGCCTCTGACAGAGCAACAGTGTTTATTTATGCCTTAGATCAGTGATGGTATCTTCAAGAAAAGAGATGTTGTACATGTAGCAATTTTTTAAAATTTTTTTTTTTTTACTGTACCTGGATATCAGTCTGCACTCTTCTCAGAAGTGTTGGCTTGTTCCGGCAAGTAGGAGACGTTTCCTTATGTTTGGTTGAAAACCTGCCTGCAACTTCCCACTAGTTTACAGTTTCCATGTTGATTTACTTGGAGGTATCTTGTCAGAAACTGAAGTACTTACTAGTCAGTTTTAGTTAAAAATCAAATAAGCAAACAAACAGCACCCACAAACCAAACGATCTTAAAGAAACAAATAATAAACCCAAACCACTCCTCTGGGTGTTGCGGATGAACTGGCTTCATCCATTCTGTCTTTAGTTCTAGGGGAGTTTTCTGTGCAGCTGAGGACTCAAGATGTTGGGAAACACCCTTGAAATCTGTAAAACTCATTCTTGTCTTGTTATATTTTTAATTGCCACCACAGTAACTCACTGTCCCAGCTCTCAGTGCTGACTTGCTGGCAGAAAGTGCCTGTGGCCAAAGGCACCCTGAGTGCCAGAGGAGTGAGGGCTCTGTGCCTTCACACTCAGTGATCCCATCTCAGCGGATTTCTGGCCATGGAGGAGTTCCTCTCTGAAACAATGATGTGCTGGCTGCATCCCCTCTGTCTGTGTGCTCTTATGAATGCTGTGTGTTTTCTTCCACTTACTGGAAGGAAGTTGTAGTTTCACAAGGACCTACTTGGCTTTCATTCCAGAAGGAAGATAATTTGTTTTGTTTTGTTCTCTTGACTGGGTCAGCAATTATATCATAAAAAGGATATGGCTGCAGTGATTCAAATGAATTAGTCAAAACATTTATCAAGGTGCTAAAGCCACGAAATGATACAATTAGTGGTGAAGCAGTAACAGCAAGTTTGCCTTTCATCTCAGTACAGTACAGGCTCTTGATTCAGAGAAGTAGAATAGAAAGTTAAATTTTTGGGCATAGGGGTAATTCTGTAACTAAAACCTCGAGTGACCAGTGTGTTTGTAAAATATATATTTGCCCAAGCAAACTTTCAAAACTGAGGAACACTGTGGGTAGTGGAATGCTGCTGCTCTCTTTCAGGGCTGGTGATGGAAGCTCTCAGGCTGCATCTGCACAGTTGTAATGAGATGTGCAAACGAGCACTGTCCAGGCTCGGTAACTTTCTGCTACAGTGCTCAGCCTGAGACAGAAAGGAGCTTCTTCCTGTGGAATGTTCTGCTTACATTGTGTTTGTATTCCACAAAGCTACAGCCCTTAAAAATGCAGAGTCAGTAGGAGACCAAAAAGAAATGGACTGATTTCAAATAGGAATCTAAAACCAGTTTTAAATGCTTCTGCTCCAGTGATGTCCCTCGGTCTCTTTTAATGTGTGTTGTGCAGGAGCTTTGCATCTTGAAGCAGGGTACTCTGAGGTTTGATTACTGTAGGTTTAGGCCAAAGGCTGACCCTTTATGGCTGAATTTAAATGCCTATTTTTCTATCAGCCATGACTCTGTTACATGGAGGTCAAATGTCTCTATGCCAAAATATGTTGATATCCTCGTGGCATGTCTTCTGCTCTCAGCAAAACCTGAGAATAGTGTAACTCTGGTCTCTTTAAGGAGCTATTGCATTTATTTAGATGTTTTATTACAGATTTCACGGAGAGCCTGTAAATTCAGCCTTCGGCCTCCACCAAATAAGACACTGTGGAGGAAAACCTTTCAGGCGTGGATTCTAGATGCAACAATAAGGTACTTGTTTATCTGGTTTTTCAGGCTGCATTCAGAGATGCTAAAAGTGTAGACAGATTTCAAATGATGATTTAATTGTTTACAAGTGAGTGTTTTCTGCAGCATACAAAAGAGATGAACTAATCCCCACAGGCTTTTTGATATAACTTGAACAGATGATTTCCTGACATTGTTATATATCCTGGTTTAAGGCAATGAATAATTAGCTATTTAAGTTTAAAACAAAAAATACCTTGAGAACTAGATGTCAGCTGAAAAGCTGTCAGTAAATTGGGAACAGCTTTGCATGTCAAGTTGATTATAGTAATGAATAAAAGGAATTACAGGAAAATGAACCATGCAGTGTGCAGTTTTTAACTTCAGTCTCCCCACAGTTTCTCCCATCTCATTCTCCAGATTCCTAGGGTGCTTGTGATACTATCAAGCTGTGGAGTTCCCTTTCACAAAATCCTTTACTGTGGGCAAGTTTTTCGTATTATTTACTCCACTTGGTCAATGTGCAGTGACTTGAAACTTTACATTCAAGGATTTCCCCCCTCCAGCCCCAAGTGCCATTAATAGCATCTTTTGTCTGAGTTCCTGAAATCCGGAAAGCCATTTACTGCACAGCTTCAGTTCCAGGCAGCTGCCTGGGATCAGGCTGGCAGCTTGGGCTGCCCTGCACATCCTGCAGGCTGCCATGTTTGTCCTCCAGTAACAGAGATTATTTGATGTTTTCCAGAGTGGATTGGATGTAACAGAACAGTTGTTAGGTCTGAGCTGAATGTTTGTGAGATGGTAGTGAGTGAGTTGCAGTAAAGAGTTGTGGGGTCTTTTATGTGCAGCCACAGCCAAAACCAACTTAATGCTCTTGGTAAAAAGGGTACTGTGGACATACTAGCTAATTAGGGTCTTCTAAATCTGTTTTATTTAGGCAGATGGGAGTGAATTAATGCTCTTTGAATTATTCAGCTTGAAAATAAAGTGGCACATCTGTATTAAAGTTATGAATTTAGATGGGCTGAAGTCCTCTGACACCTCCATGTGTGGAAGCCGCACTGACTACAGTGCAGGGAGTGGAGATGCTTTGGCAGGAATTGAAGGACTCGTGTTCATGCTCTTACATGAGCAATTGTCAGGGTGGCATCTGAAGGCCAGTGCAAAATGAAGCTGCTGTAGGGCCATCTGGATGACAACTGCTGTTTACCAACATACAATACCTGCCTGATATGTGGAAGAGGCAGATTTTGCCTCTCAGTCATTGTGGCTGTAGTGAGCCAAAGCAGTGCTGGAAACCTGTTCCAGAAGAGAGAGGGAGCCTCTCCTGGCAGAGGCAGGTGTGCTGTTTATGCACAGGTGGCTTATTGAGAATAAATTGCAGATGGTGTGACAGCAGTGATGCACAGAAGAGGGGTTAGAAGGAAGGAAAAGAAGGAAAACTTGGAAATTAAGGATGGGGCTGAGAGGTTCCTCACTGACAGCTTCCCAGTTCAGGCAATGAGCAGTGTTGCACTGTGTTACTGGAATGCTTCCTTTTGCCTGTGCACGTTTCTTGTCGTGTCATCAAATGTGTGATGTGGAGAAAGATTTGTATAAGAATGATTTGAAATCATGGGGATTGGGTACTGTTATTGTGTCCCATCTTAGTACAACATGTTGGCTTCAGCTTGTCAGTTGGAAATAAACGGCCCTTTGGGGCTGCAGTGATTTCCATCGTGGTGCAGCACAAACACAGCAGCAGCATGCACCACTATAGGGGTTCAAACCTGAGCTCCTACAGTGTGTTACTAAGTACTTGGCTGTTTATGAGGGGCTTAATAGCATCACATGAATGGATTGGTAGCTAAATGAAGGATTGATGAAGCTAATCTCTGTGGGAATCCTCTTTAATGAGTTAATGAGGTGTTCTTATGGGCTCCCTACACACACAGATGCTAATAAGAGTTTTTCTAACTTACCAAGTGATGAAACTTGGATCTCCATCCAGGCTGATAATAAAAATGATGGATAGGTTCTGTTATTTGGGAAAAATATGTTTTAGTTCTGGCATGAAAACTGCAGAAAGGAGCCAAAACTGCTGTTCTACCTACATATTCTTTATCTTTTCCTGTAGCGTATTGATGAAACTCAAAGTCTAGTGCTAAACATTTCCAAAGTTGAAAATCATCAGCTGTACTTTAAAAAAATGTAAATTATCTATTTAATTCTTTAAAGATCAGTGTTACCAAATTCTGTGTCCAAAAATTTCATTCAAAATTTTTCAAAAAGTTGTTTGTTTGATTTTTTTTTTTTTTTTTTTTTTTTTTTTTTTTTTTTTTTTTTTTTTNGTCTGTTGTTTTGGGTTCGGATTTTTTGTTTGTTTCTTTTCTTTTCTTCTCTCCTGTCATAAAGATTGGAATGTAGTAAGTTCATGCAGAGAAAGTATCTGGTCCTAAATGGATTTATCAGGGACTTTAATCTATAACCCCACCATTTTTTAAGCTGTATCAGGGAGATCATGAAAATACAGCTTGGTGGGACTTAAGGCATTGTGTTATTTTTAGTGGTGGATTTTTTTTTTTTCTGGCTCTGCTTGAATGGGAAGTCTCAGCCTTCCTGTTGTCAGTGCACTCTTGCATTCCTGACATGTGCCAAGGGCTGTGTTGCTGCCACACATCTCGTTTGGCTCTTGGGCAGCAGAAGGTTCTGTTTATTTCAGGGTGGCCGGCAGTGGGGAGATGTGCAGGGCTGTGTGGTTGGGGTGAGGGTGATGGATGACAGGCAGCTCTGGCTGGAGCATGCCAGACGTGCCTGCCAAGGATCTGGGAGCAGGATCCTGGTGCTGGCCATGTCCCTTTCACCTTACGGCTGCCTCGCATCCGCCAGGCACAATCGAGCTTTAATGCAATCATCAGATTTTGTTGGCGTGCTCTTTAATCCTCGTTCCAGGTCATTCATGAATTTGTTCAGTATGACCTCCCCTCAGCTCAATACAGTGCCGTTTATCATTATCATTTGTTTACAGTCCTGCAGCCAGTTCTCAATTCCAGTGCTGTGCTTGCCCCTTCCCAAGTCCTTTTGAATTAATTTTTCAATTAGGACTTTGTGAGACACAGATGCTGTCCTAAAATCCAGAAGATATGACCTCCACTGTGTTCCTTTAATGCACTCTCTCTGTAACTCTATCAAAGAACAAATAAAGCAATTAAATTTGTCTGGCAGGCTTTATTCTGTATGAAGCTATACAGGCTGCTTCTTGTTCTATTACCCTCAAGATTTTTAGCTGGATTTTCTTAACAAAGCTGATTTTTTTCCCTTGTCTTTTCCCTTTCCCTCTGGAAAGACCCAAGGCTGTGTTCCTGTCCTCTTGGTGTCCTCAGTTTATTCTTTTGAAAGATCCTTCTCATTGGAATAGCAGGATGGAAAGGCTCAGGGCATGACCCCAGCTCTGTGCCAGGCTGTGCCCCTCTCTGGAGGGCCCTGGGTAGTTGCAGAAGGGTTCAGGAGGGTGAGGACCCGAAGCTGCTGCTCACAGCACCATTTGATGACTCCCAGTGTGGCTGTCACTGGACAGCCCTACTTTGCTCTGCTTTGAGAGCAGGGACTGCATGGGTGTCTTTTTCTGTGTGCAGTGCAAAATCTGGTGAAAATGTGCTTTCTTGTTGTTATTGGGGTTCTGCCAACGCCACGTAAGCTGGCCCACCACCGTGTCTCTCTCTTTTCCAAGTGCTTTGATGTGGATTTCCAGCTCGGTTACCTGTGATAGCTCCAAGTGCCCTTGTGCCATCTGGCTGATTTCTGTTCACAGCCTGGCAGCACCCGCCTCAGCTCTGAAGCTGGTCCTGCCCTGTTCTCTTCAGCTGCTCCTTTAACTTTGGAACACGTTCCTTACTGTGCAGGCTTTAATTTTCTTCTGGTAACTTACTTGTCTGGAAACTTCAAATGAGCCTGATCTTTAAATTTGGTCAGGGCCTTCCTGCTGATTTTTTACACCATGTCCTGTTTCAGATAATATTCAGGCAGATTGTTCTCATAACAGATGATGACTGAAGTGGTTGTCAGACAGGACATTTTTTCCCTATAAATGCAATGCTTGTAGTCTCAAGTGAATTAGTGTCTCCTCCCATGTACTTTTTAATGTAGCTGTTTAAGACACTTGGTTACTCTATAAATATATACTCCTCCAGCTCTATTAAAATATTGCATAAGGACATGTGTCATCTTTTTTTTCCCATCACTAGAACTGCAAATAACCCACATCCATGAGTGTAATTACACTCAAAATCATACCCAGGCTGTACCTCCTGGGGTGCCCTCTTGGAGGCTTCCATTGCAGCATCTGCTGGGGAAGTGGGCATGAAACTGTGGTTCACAGCAGTGAGGGTGTGTGGGGCTTTCAGAGATGAGCTGGGGCATGGGGGAAAAGATCTTTGTCAGCAGCATCCGGTATACTTTGCCATCTCTAAGCAACCCAATTATATCGATCCATTAGATTAGTGTTCCTTGTCTTTTTACACATTTGCATTTCATGCTGAAATTTGTTTGATGCCTGAAACAAACTGTGCAGTTTGTTAGAACAACTGAACAGCACAGCAAAGCCATGGCTCCTGCCAGCTCTTAATAAATAATTAAGGAAAGCAGGACAGTTGACCCTTGCTGTGAGCTGGTCAGATGTATCATTCTTAGGCACAGATTCAGAAAGTGATGTTGGAGCAGCTGGGCTGCATTGAGGTGTCGGGGCTGAAAGATAAGTGTGCCTGGAGTTAATAAGTTAAAACATTAACTGTCTGCTGCTTGTACCTGTGAGGCAGCATGTCTGGCCGGGGGAGCTGACATATTCAAAATGTCAAAGTACTGCTTGGACAGCAGCATCTCGGTGGCCAGATGTATTTTACAGACATCTGGGAAAGCTCCCTGCTGCTATCAATGTGCTGCAGTCACTGGCCCTGGCTGTGTTCACAGCTCTGGACTGAGCTGGCTGCAGCAGATACTTTTCAGGTGGAAAAAGACACCAAAGATAGGAATAATTGCAGCTTCATTTGTAACTGGAACAGTATTTAATAGACAGAAGATTCAGTGTGTGGCTTAAATGTTCAGTAAGATGGTATGGATTTATTTTGGGTAATGGTTTTTATGGAGGTATTAGGGAGTTGTGGGCTGTTTCTGGGCACTGACTGTTATTGCAAGCTCAGGAATAGTAGGTGTTGCTGCAGTTTAGGTTCTGTAAATGACTAGAGTCTTCTGTACAACTCCTGCAGACGAGAGAACAGTTTTATCTTTGTGAAAAAGCAAGGAACTAGCAGGTCTTAGATTTAACTGAGCTGCTCTTCCACTGCTGAATGAGCATGCAATTGTTCATTTGGGAGAAGACAGAGACCCTCAGATTTTGGGCTTTGAAGCAGCTGTACAGATTTATTTTACTAGCCAAGGATTAGAACAGTTTGTACCAAAGCCATCAGCTATTAAAGACTGCAGTTGTTTCTGGTGGTGAAATATGCAGAGTTGGGATGTGCAGGGGAGGAGAGGTGGTGGGGTAGCCCTGTACGTGAGGGAGTGTTTTGATTGTCTGGAGCCTGTATTGTATACTTAGGGGTGTTGACCAAGACAGGACTTTTATGGAACTGATCATGAAAGTCTGCATCTTAAATTTTGGTGGATGTCCTGGCTTAAGGTGCCCTCCCATTCTTTGCAGCTCCTCAGCAAACTAGTAGAGAAAATTATCTTTTGTAAATGCATTTTCACCCAGCGGTTTGTGTTTAGTTAGGATCAGTTCTGCAATTTGGCCACTTCATTTGTCAAAATTAAGGGCTGGCAGAAGCCACCTGGGCTCTCATTGCTGCTGAAGAGCAGGTTGGTCAAGCTGTGCACCAGCGAGGCTGTTGGCAGTGAGGGCACTGATGGCAGCTCAGTGGTTTGGAGCAGCCTCTGCACACTCTGAGAGCTCGCAGGAGCTGCAGCACCACGCGGCACCTCTGCCTGGGCTTGGCCTCCACATCTCGTCACTGCGCTGCCACTCAGACCAGCCTGGAAATGCTCACTCTTCACAGACGTTGGTGCAGCTTCTGATGGTGGGCAATGTGATAAAAGTCAGATCTGCAAGACCATTTTCTGGGTGACTTCAGAATTTCCTGTACCTTGCCCAGCAGCTCCTGTCCTGGTTGGCAGGACTGGCACTGCCAGGAAGTCACTCTTCCCCAAATAAGTCAGTGTGTGAGATAGCTGGTGGTGCAGAGGCAGCTGTTAATGTGACTTGTAACTCAGGGTTACAATTAAGGTTACTGAACACTTCCTGTAATTAGAGGCTGGGTTTCATTGCAGGGACATGTCTGCAGGGAAACTCCGTGTGTTGGTGCCCTGGCTGCTGCTCCAGGACACTCGTGTCACGACCATCCTTAGGATGTGTGGGAGGTTACCTGACTTGTGTTCCTCCTCACCAGTGGAGAGATGGCAGAAACATGGGGAAATGGCAGTCCAGGCAGTCCCTTCAAATCTTGTTGTTTTGTTTTACTTTTGGTTTCTGTGAATATACACAGGTTTGTAGCCAAATTCGAGTGTAGGATGAAAACCAAAGGCTGGCAGGCTAACAAACCCCGGGGTCATAAAATGAGTCAGCAGAAGAGATGAAGTGACAGTGCCCTGGCATAGCTGTAACCCTCAACTGCAAATTGTAAAAACAGCACTGCCCACACAGAGAGCTGCTTTATGTGGTCCTGCCTTGCAGGCAGCAGAGCATTTGGAGAGGACATGTGAAACGTCACTTTTACGTGAATGTTTTGCATCTTGGTCTGAAACTGTGGTTGCATGGGAAGAAGTATTTGGTGGTGGTGCTGGCATTTGTTACTGCTGCTTGCCTTCTTACCCTGTCCCTTACTGCTGGTTCTTCCTTGGTATCTTCCCACTCCTGGCTTTGCTGGCCACCCCTCTGCTGCACTGGCACAGCTCTCTTTGCCTAGTGGCAAGAGCTGACTCAAAGAACTGATTCAGCTGTAAAGTGACATAGAACAAATCAATACAACTAAAAAAGAACTTTACAAGCCAGTTCCCCTGTGTGTCTCAGGGTCCAGCTGCACAAAACATGGAAAACCTGCTGCAATGTGAGTGCTGAGGTTCTGGGGTGAGGGCACCTGTGTTTGGCACTGCTGCTGGGGGCCATTGCCTTGTGCCAAGCCACACACAGATCTGTCCTGCCTGCAGGGATGGAGAGAAGTGACTAGAAATGAGTGAAAATTGCACATCAAATATAAAAAAAATCTTTTGAAGTTCCTGCCCCATTCACCAAAGCTGAACAGAGCTGTGTGGGAACTAAAGATGAGCAGTCCAGAAGTGATGGGAGGTGCAGTGGGCAGGAGGTTTGTCTGCAGGAACAAGTCCAGTACAGCCAGCAGCACTCAGAGTCTAAGCCCTGGGCTTTCCTGCAGTCAGGCTTAGGTCGTGTGTGATTAGATTGAACCATAGATGGAGTTACCATATTCAAACCTGGTGTATCTTGAAACTGCTGGAAAAACATCTTTTGTGGCATGGGGAGAGACATGTCTTGTGGTCAAGGCCCTAGACTTTGCAGGTTTCTCTCATATTTCCCATGTGACTTTGGAATGCTTGGTTATTTGTCTGAGCCTCAGTTCCTCCGAGCCTTCCAATACTTTAGTTTTGTTTTGGGAAGGTTGCAAAGTGTTTGAAAACATGTCCGTTTCCTGTATGGGAGTGAGACATTAACCCGTTACGAAAAATGAAAAACGCAGTAGCCAAACCCCAGAGCAGAGCTGCTGTTCTCAGTGTCACCTTTCAGTAGTAAACAGAGTTTTACCCTCATCAGCCTTTAAAGGTGATCAGTGTCAGGCTGTTTATGCAGCACTGTCAGAGTGTTTACACTCCAATCCCACTACAGATTTCATTTGATCACAAGCACTGGAGATTAATGATTCATAGCACTTGAAAAATGGCAATCTGAAATTTCAGATGGGATGATTGCTGACGTCCCTGGGGTTTAGTTATCACAACTCTTGTGGTACTGTGTCAGGCTGCTGAAGCCTGCTAGAATTAAGTGGGACATACACAGACCATACAAAACTTGCTTTGAAATAGTGCCAGTTATTCTGCTGTTTTTCCTAAGTGTTTCCATGTGATAATTTGCTCTCTTATCTTTCATTAGCAGCTAATAATCAATGAGGGCAGGCAGGTTGGACAAAGCACAGAGGTTGTACCTTTAAAAAAAAAAGTGTGTACCCTCATCCCTCATATGTGGCCTATTCCTGTGCACATTGTCATCCATAACTGTGCATCAGGCCATGCACAGGAGCTGGAGAAGAGCTCTGGGATTTACCAAAATGTGACCCTTATTTGGCACTAGTGATAGGCAGATGATTTTAAGAACATGCCTTTTCCTGCAGTAAGAAAGGCTTTCTGACTTTGAGCTTGAATTTTAAAACTCTTTTTTGCTGTTGAAAATCAAATTTGACTATATTTGTGTCCTCCCAACTTTTTCACCCTGCTCAGCTTCCTTATTGCCTTGCTTAAAGAGGAGAATTGGGATGCATTCTTGGCAGCTGTGTTTTGGGGATCCTCAGGTTGGCTCCAAGAGCTGTCCTGAGTGTGGTACCTGTAACTGCACAAGTGAAGCAGGAAAGTAGAGTGGGCAGTTGGGAACAGGGTGAAAGAAAACACCTCTGTGCAAGGCAGAGGTGGCATCCAGAGACAACCCAGCCAAGTCTCTGTTTCGCAGTCAGTGGCGTGCAGGCTGAGGGGCAGCAATGTTGTGCTGTGTGAACTGCACTTGGGAGAAAGGTTGGGATATCTCCCTATCACCATCTCTAGCACTTGTGCAAAAAAGTGTGAGCTGGGGAAGGAGCTTACCTGGTTTGTTCATAATTTTGCCCGTAAAAGCCAAGCTTCATTTTTTTCTCAGATAATTTGCAAGTTACGGTGACATTTGAGTGTTGTGTGTTCTAATGATGGGACAAAACGTTTCCCCTTGCAATGCTGCACAGTGGTGACTGCACAACTGAATACAACTTACCACAGCCAAAATGAGGGGGAAAATCAACAGGAAAAACTGTGGATCAGTGGCCCATGCTGATGCATCATGTTCCACATGGTGAAATAATGCCATTCAAAACCTTGTTTATATTTACAGCTTTCATTGGACCAGGAAGCTTTGGAATTTAGTCACCACCATAAGAAATCCGTTCTATTCAGGAAATATTGGACCGAGTTTGTCTGGCTCTTAAGTAGTCTGAAGCCTTGTCTCTTACAGGAATTCCCTGACCTTTTCAGGATGTTTTATACATACAGTAGCTACTTCCTCTTATGGAAATATTGTCATTGGAAGTGAACAGTACATGTTGAAAAAGCTTTTGTCTGCAGTCAAATTGGCACCAAGTGAGAAAATCCAGATGATCTCCCAAAGGGGAGCCTGTGCAGCTGAGATGTTCTTTGTTACAGTAGTATTTTGCTTTTTGTATTTAAACACACTTGGTATTCTATCTGCCCCACACACCTGCTAGTGTTGTGATCCTCCTGCTATGATGTAAGTGTGAGTGGGACAATGGAGGACAATGTTGTGACCAAACTAGCATTGCTTAAGAGTCCAGCTGCAAAATGGGTGAGTTTATCACTGCTAAGTCTATACGAGAAGAGCTGTGAGTGTTGCCATCACTGCCAGGCAGTCCAAGGACAAGAGTCCTCTCACCTCATCTATCACCTTCAGATTATTTTTTTCCTCCTCTAGCTTAGCTGATGACATGATGCAGGATTTCATTGAGGTTTCTCAGTTTCTTTCCAGTCTTGGTGTCATTTGGCCAGTTGTCAGATAATATCTGCTACATCTGTGTCATAATGGTACTCTGGTGTTAAATGTAACGTTTCATCAGCCTGTTCTAAGTCAGCAGTGTGACAGAGGTAATCATGGGCTTTTTCACCTGTGCACACTGTGCTGCCTGACCCATGACTTGCTGAGTGGAGGAAAAGTGTGTCAAGGCTTTCAAGGCCAATTTCCTCCTTAACCTTTTTTTCCTGGGTTGATAGCTTGTTTCTTCATAAGTATATTTATGGTGATTGTTAAAACAAAAGCTGCTTTATAGGCATAGTTAAAAGTTAAAGGAATATATAATTTCTTGGAGGAAGCCCACTTTTCTTTTTCATTCTGTTCTGTGATTTAGCCAAAGTGAGAATCACAATGGCTCAAAACTCAAAATTAGTCTCAGGAGCCCGATAATCTGATAGACAAGAATTTTCTAAACTAAAAGTGTCTAATTGAGACAGATGTGATGGATTTAAGAGAGAACACCACTGACCTGGTTCCGCTCTGTTAGGCTTTCCAATTAAACAGGATGTGGAGAGCAAGACCTTGCAGAATAATACCTGGACCAGCTGGACTGAGGTTTTAAATGTTCCTTATACTTTAAAAGATGTGCTTTTAAAGATTTTGCTTGAGTGCTAATCCCAGAACAGTAATGATGGAGCTTCCTACAGGGATGTTATCTCTTGCTAACCTTTTAATTAACAGGCTAAGTAGACGATTTTGTGCTTTTGTGTTTAGAAGCTCTTTAATGAGGTTTGAATCCTCTGGCCAAGCTAAGCTAAGAGTTCAGATTTTCACACCAAGGAAGATGCCAGACTGCAGAAAATGTACAGTGCACTTGCATTATAATGTGCAGAGCTGGAGAGAAGCATTCATTAGGAAGAAATTAATGGAAAACAAAATAAACACAGCTAACTGCAAAGCCATTGAGAAGAAAAATTTTGTCAAGGATGTGGCCAACCCTTTCACCATCAAGTCTTGATCAACTTTCTGAAAAGGTCTTAATGCCTTGAAATTACAGGAGCACCAGTCAAATATTAATCTGATCTAAAACCAGTCAGTTGTAATCTAAGAATTGTGAAAGAGCATCAGACCAAAGATGTGAGGGCCTCCACATGGCCCTCTGGTATACTCCTGTTACTGCAACTCTTTTTGCTCATCCAAATATTGTAGAGATCTGTAAGTTCTGTGTGATTTCCAGATGTCTGGAAAAGTGGTAAATCTTAAAAGAAAATAAAAAAATATTCCTGCCATCCTTGTTCAAGCAGGTGTGTTTGTTCCTGATATCACTACTTTGAACCAGTAACAGCTCAGAACACTTTCTTTTCCACTATTCCAGAGTAATGGCTGTTTCTGTCTGCTCTCTTTGTAGATTGAACCTCCTAGTCCCTACACCAGCTTGGAGACTCAGGTTAGTACTACCTCCCATCCCACTTCTTTCTGACAAGAGATTCTCTGAAAGAGAGGGCTGGCTGGTGTTGCCCACCATATTTACGGTGTTTACCCCTGTTGATGTCCCTGGAGAAGGGTGCAGGTGTAGCAGCCATTGCAGTAGCTTCTGACATGACTGGCTGGGCAAGGAGAGAATCAGATTGCCACAGGAAACAGCAGGTGCAGATGGTGAGGAAGGACCTGTTGTGAAGCTGGACAACAGCAGAATTGACTTGTATGTGTTGGAAGAGAGGACGCAGTCCTCAAGGCAGAGTGAGCATCCTTTCATGGTGTTACTTCTTTTTGTGTACTCTGCTTCCCAGCTTTTTTCCAATTCCTGCTGCTGGTGTGTTACTCTCAAACACTTGTGCTGCTGATTTTTTCTTTAGACATTACAATGAACGGTAATGAATCTGTGGAGCTGCCTGGCACCAGAAGGTCAAAGTGACAGAAGGGATTTTACAAAGTCACTGATGCTTTGATTTGTGTTTTCTAACAAGGCAGCATCATTGATTTCCATTCTGGCTGATCTTTGTGAGACAGCAAGGGCTAAGGAACTTGCATACTGAAGATGAGTGTTTATTCAGAACACATTTCCAATGCCCCTGAGTGACTGCATAAATATTTCTACCTTTGTCTTCTGCTGGCCTTTCTCTGGGGAAAGCTTTTGACTGTTTTGTTATTTGTTTCAACAAGCCTACTACATCTATTTTATGGACCTCACTTCAGAGCCAAGTCCTTGTGAGTCAAAATTGGCAAGGAAGGATCACACAGCGGCATTATAAAGTGGTATCAAACCACAGTGTATGTAATAAAGTACTGATCTGTGCATGATGTAGAACTAGAAGTACATAGTAGTAATGAAGACTTACTTTATTACTAACTTAAAATAGTGTAAGAACATGAGTTTGTGTTAATGAAGGTGCTAGGAGAGAATGCACATGTGAGTATGAGCAAGAGAACTTTCCACTTGGAGGAGAAGGAAGTGACAAGATCATCAGCTCCAGCTGGTGGAATGCTCCAGCTGCTGCACATTATGGCTGAGGGGGTGCCTTCAGCCCCAGCAGACTTCCTCCTTATCCTGCCCTGCCAGCCTGCATCCTCTCTGACCTGCATGGCATTCCCTCTTCTGGCCCATTACCTCCTTGCTAAGATTGTCAGCAAGACTGCCAGTCCCAAAATTTCTGTGTTTTCAAGGGACCTTAATATTTTTGGGGTCAGGGAGGGCACAGATGCATTGTTTAATGAATAATAAAGGTAGAAATTAAGTGTATGGTCTTATGTATTGGTATTTCTTTCAGTGTTACTGAAAGCCACATCCACTTCTGAATCCATTTTCTGGAGAAAGCTGATTACTTCTGACGTTGAAATAGATGAGGAGAGTCAAAACTTCTTGTGGGCAATGCATTTATGTCCCAAGGTGTTGCAGACTGGGGGCTGCTCAGGCAGGAGCTGAGACCAGAAGGTATCGTGGAGTGGGGAGTGAACAGACTATCTCTCTGTGAGAGGTTGAAGTATATCTGGAAGACCTTCTCAGCTGAAGGTCAGGGTGTGACTTTGGTTTCTAGGGATGTATTTCTCTTTACCTGAAATGGTCAAAAGCATTCAGATTAGCAGTGGAAGCTGATGGTTGACATCCCGACTAAGAAATTAGAAGTCCTAGCTGCATCTCTGTTTTCTCTGCTGTGAAAAAGCACTTTGAGAAGAATAAGCTCAGCAACTGTAACGTTTTACAGGCTTGAACAGGATGTTAGCTCCTATGATTAGTAAAGAATCTCCAAGTCTGCAGAAGTTTCCTGCATGCTTTATTCTCCTCGTTTTTCTTTGGGAGCAGATGGAAGCAGAGTGTTGCACTGCATTCACTTGAGTAGACTGGTGAGCAGCTTCTCTGCTGGGTGGTTTCCTGCACAATCTTGGCATGAATCAGCTCATTTGAGAGTTTTTCTCCACTGCCTTCTGGTTTCCTGTCTCGCCTTGGTTTGGTTGGTATTTGGATGTTGACATTTCAAACCCATGCTGTGTTCTGGAGGCCTTCTCATGAATTTTTCATGTAATTTCTCCTCCTTTCTGTGGTCTTTCAATCAGCTGTACAGCTGTTGAAAATTTTACAGGTATGGCTGCAAGTGACCTTCTAAAGAGAGAGTGGGGGTACTCTTCCAATGTGCTCAGCTTCAGCAGATCTCTTTGAACTCCCATATAAAGATATATTTTGGTTTGTGTGCAAATGAACAGAGGAAAGTCTTGACTTGAGAGCTAAGCAAGTGTTCTCACTGATATTCTTCCAAGGAAAAGATGCACAGTTCCCTCATGTTCTCTCTTTCAGAGGCTTATCAAAGCAGTTTGTTCAAATTGGACCTGCCAAATCACACTCCTTGTGCTAATCAAATAGCAGTATAGTGGGGGTCAGTGTGATTCACTTATACCTACCTGTGCTGGGACAGGGTGTCACAACATGGTACAGTCACATAAGTTCCTATTCTTCCTGCTTCGTTCTTCTTTCCCCCAAGTGTGCTTATATAGCTCACAAACAATTAGTCTTTAGCTTTTCTCCTGTTAAATGGTGTGTAAAAAGCATGAATCATGTAATTTATAAATTTGGTGCAGCAGATTAACAACTACGTAATCACTTATGTTCAAGGGAGTGGGATGTGGCAAATTTATTTGCAGTATGTTGCAGATGATACTCATCTAAGGTAAAACCCAGAAACTTGGTCTTAATTGGAAAAGCACATTTTAAAAACAACCCTCCCATTTTCTATCCCTAAATCTCACTGTATGCTAATGCCAAAACCAGATAACCCTGAGCATCCTTGAGGTGTTTGATGAGGTCACGTTGCCAGGATACTTTTGGAGGGTTCAGGCCTGTTTGCCTGTACTATCACACAAAGAGAAGCTGAGCAAACTCTGGGATGAAGCAAACAAAAGGAGAATGAAAGCTGTTTTCAGCAGCTTAGATGTTTATACATTACATCTGAAGCAGCTGTGACTGTTTGTAGCTCCTTTTCTCATTATTTCAGAAGTTACCTCCATTAATGAGATTGTGGCGGTTTCTATTTCGCACTTCCCATCCTCCGTTTCACAAAAACAGCAGGAGCCAAATGGGACAGCTTTAGCAGCTACTAGCCCAGAGATAAGTTTTGGCCCAGTGTTTCACTCCATCGGAGCAATGGAGTTTGTTACTGTCTTTGGGTTACAGAGGTGGGTGTTGCTCTCCTTCCAAAGCCGTGGCTTTGTGCCTGTTACAAGCTGTGTGATGGGATGCTCTGGAGCCCTCCAAGGCTGAGTGGTACAGGACCATGGAATATTGCAGCTGGCAGAGGGGAAGGGGCTCTGTGTAACAGAGGGATGAGTAATCGCTGCAGCGGTGGCAGTCTGTCCCTCTGCCCTCGGCTGGGTGAGGTGAGCCCTGCCCTGTGTTTGCCTTTTGCCAGCGCTGGCCTCAGCCTGGCTCTGCTCAGTGCTTGCCCTGAGAGCTGCTGCCGGAGGGGTGCTGGGCTGAGCCTGCAGCAGGCAAATGTGCTTGGGTCTTCCCATGTCTGAGTGGGAAGTGCTTGGTTTTATGTCTCTTGGAATTACTTCGAGTTTTATTGTTACCTCACGTGCTAGAAGCCTGGCGATTTTTTCAGTTTTAGTAAATATTTGTGAAAAAAACTACTATGAATCCAGGAAGCTTGGAGCCTGTAGAAAAAGAATGTCCTGCAGTTTTTGTGACAAGATAATTGTGACTGGTAACACCATAAGCATGGAGTCTTTCTTAAAATTCTGTTGTGAAGGTAAAGGAAACTTCCAGGGAACTTGCTTTCCGGAATGCAGATAAATATTTTTCTTCCAACACATTAGTTTGGGGGTGAGGAGGGATCCATGCCAGTTCATGATTTGCCAAGGCAACTAAAGAACAGACCTGTCTAAGAGGACATGGCCACTGGGGAAAATTCTGCAATTTCTTGTGGTGACTGTGCACACGGTAATTGAGGCTTTTGCACTCATTCGTAAAGTGAAGAGGAATCAGTGTGTTTTCCTTTCTGCTGAGGAGCATGAAAATACAAGTAGAATTCATTAGCTTCCCTCTGAAATCTTCATAAAGCAATCCCCATAGAAGCATCCACTGCAATCAAATTGCTGAGCTGCTGTCTAATCATCAGATACACTGATATTGGCAAAGATAAGCCCAGAAACACAGTGGCTAGAAATGTCTCCATTGTTAAATCACACAGGAAAGAGTTTAGGTATTTTTAGGGGAATGCATCTTCAAATGAATCTGCTGAGTGGGTTCCTTTTGCATACAGGTGGAAAACAGCCTGCAGCATTAACTGGGTATTATTTGCATTGAAGATACTGAGGTACAATCTCCTGCAGTATTTTGGCAAGTTTTAACTTCTGTTACACACCCTGTGTAACTTTTGTTACCTACAATCCTTGTTTGAGATTCAGCCATGGACACAGAAAGGAAGCACTTAATGGCTTTGAGCTTGCATCTCTATGAACAAACTGAGAAGTTTGGCATTGAAGGCCAAGGGAGTTCTTTGCAACAGCATGAAGAGAGTACACACTGTGTGTTGGAAATGCTGGGAAACTTGAATTTTATATTAAACCTCCTTTAAAAAAACAAGTTAAAGAAAAAAAAGAAGCTTACATAAAGCTTTCTAGTTAATGTAAGAAAAGAAAGCACCTTTCAGCTCACAGTGACCTGGGTGCTGTGCTTTAGTGTAATTCCTTTCTCTTGTTCTTTGCAGGGTGTTTGATATTTTCAGCATGTTTTCAGTCTGTTTGGTGCTTGTAAAGGCTGTCCCATGGGCAGAGCTGAGAATGAAATCTCCTCTGTGAGAGCTGCAGCCTAGGCAAATTTCCCAGAGCCAGCACATGCAGAAGGGAACTTCTGTGATGGACAGGAGGGTATTTTCCACTCTTACCTGAACTCTGCAACCACAGCTTGCTAAGCGTCCTTTCTCTCATTTAATTAAGCCTGAACTACAGTTTGTATTCTCTGGATGTCATCTCTGGGTTGGATTTATTTTTGTTCCCAGAAGTATTCCTGAGCTGTCCAGTGGCTTGCCTGTCCCTTCTCTATGCTCATTTGATAAAACATACTTGTCTTTTCTATAAAGTTTCTAATTGTCCCTAAGTCCATTCAAGCATGATGAAGCTTCAGGAACGAGGTGTTCTTGTGCAGTTATCTTTAATTATGAATATTTTTAACAGTGCACCTACCAAAGCCTTATGCTTCCCAGCTATTATTTTAAAAAGTTATTGAAATTGTGACATTTCTCAGGATACCCTTTTAATTTGTACTGCATTCAAAATGCTTAGCAGCAATAGCTAAGTTTGGTGAAGGAAAGAAAATTGAGTTCTGTGCTTGCCTTTTTTGATTGTATAGGGCAAATTGGCAAAAGGGAAGATATACAAATTATAAAGTATCTAAATTATGTTAATTATAATTGGTTGCTCTCAGAACCAAATGTGTCATTCTGATTCTGTTTCTGCTATTCTATGCTGTTACACTCTGCACTTCAAATGACATTACAGAACAGGAAAAATCTTGATTTTTTTGTCAGAGTAATGGTAGTGGAGATAAAGCATAAAATATTAATATTTGATAGCATGAGGTCTGGCTGATTGCTTAAACAAAGCTCTAATGCACATCTCATAACAAATAGACAATCGTACTAACAAAAATATTTGGAGACTAATTGAATGCTTGGGTATCGGTTTCATTTCTTAAAGTGAAATAAATATAGAAGTTGTTCTGATAAATATATCTGGGACTAAATAGGACTTCATATTTTACTGATTGCAAATAGAATATGTATTTGTGATAGTTGTGATGTTGAAGTGAGGGGCTGTAAAGTGTTTTAATGCTGTTTCCTTTCTCCTGTGTCACTTGCTGTCAGAACATCAGAACAGGAGGAATTCACCTGTTGTTTTCCAGTCAGGTGTTGGGTAGGCCCCCGTTCATCACCTCCTAGGCTGACATTGCAGAGCGTGCTGAGCTGCAAGCACCCAGTGAGCAGTGAGGAAAATGCGAGCTGACTTGCCAGTGTGAAGGTTGTGCAGCAGGTAGGACAAAAAGCTGTGTGCAGGTGATCTGGGTCACGATACCCTCTGTGGGGTGTTTTCTGCACAGCACTTCTTGAAAACTATCTGGGATGCATTTTACTTTGGGGTTAGTTTGAAATGATACTGAAATGTGGGCTTGGTTTGCATTTTATTTCATTTTCTCTAACGGCTACAGCTGAATGCAACTGAAAAGACTTTTGTGATGCTGCTTTTTCCCCCCTCCCACACCCCTGCAATTTTCCTCAGGTGATGCTGGGATTAGACCTCAATGGCATAAATAGCTTTTATATACTAAAGTGTTAATTCCATTTCTGGGATGGAGAATCATAGCACAGAAAATAAAAACACACAAAGAATTTCTTACAAACAATCAGATAATAATTGGATAAATATAGACATGCACAGCTGTGTTTTACATGCAGCAGTTTCCAGATCTGGTTACAATAATTTTGTAGCCAGGGCAGCTTTCAAGTGGCTATGCCCACTTGCATGTAACACATTGAGAGTTGTGTCTGTTTCTGTAATTTTCTGCCCCCCTGAGTCCTGGAGCCCCCAGCACCAGGAGAACCTTCTGTGTTATTGGAAGATTCTTTTGCTCACCTGCCTGGGCTGCTGCACAGATCACAGGAGCATTTTTCACATTCACCTTCCTCCTCCTGAGACTGCCTTGTTTTACAGCTGTGTTGATGTAGCTGTGCAGTCCCTGGAGTTTGGCTCACTGTCAGAGTTCCGGAGTATCACTTGATGAGGAATTAACTGTAGGCAATAAAAGTGTATCAGTAGCTGGTAGATCCCACGGAGATACGGAGGTCTGTGGTACCTACTCCTCTGTTCTGGCTTCTGGTTGGGAAAATGACTGCGACTGGATGGATTGTAGGGCTGAGGCCAAAGCAAGATTTAAAAGAAAAAGACAAAATATTTGATTGCCTTGCCTTACAGCAGTGTTTATTGCTACAGTTGATGATGATGCTGAGGCAGTGGGCAATCTGTCAGTTGTGACTCCCAAAGCTGCTAGCTGGACATTTGTGGAACTGATACAATTTGTCTGAAAACATGTTTCCAAGGGAAATTAAGGAAGGGAGCTAATAATCTTGGATTACTTGAAATGTTCCCTGTATTTCCTCTTCAGGAAAAAGAAACCAAAATTGTGACTTGCTGGTGTGGGTCCGTGTTAGTACTGGTGGGAAATGTGTGGTTCAGTGTCATTTCCATGACTGAAAATCTTGTGCTGGCCCATGCCTAACAGGTGACTTTTGCTGTGGAAATGGCATGTCCCACACGCACCAGCTACTCCCCCTTCCCTTCAGCACCCTTTTGTGGTATCCCAGTCGTGATGACAGGGACAGCCCTGGCTGTGAGCCATCCTGTCCAGTTACACAGGCAGCCTTGCACTCCTCTATCACCTGTGTTTCCAGCCTCAGCAAGCCTTGCAGTAGGTAAGGCTGTACGAGGAGTGAGCATCTGGAAGCTGTGTCCAGTAATCGACAGAGCATCTGAATTTGAGGCTTGCCTTTCAAAGCTGCAGCCAGAACCTGCATTACTGCCTGGACTCAGTGCATGGTGTGCATGTAGAGAGCTGTCAGCCTCAGAACAGGATTAGCAAAATCTGTCATGCAGCAAAAATGCCGAGGTTGTGAGGGTTCTGCTGCTCACAGCAGCACAGCCCTGGGGCAGAGCCACAGTGTGCCTCTCTGGTGTTGGCATTCACAGCCCAAAGCTCTGCTTATATCCTCAAAACACAACCAGACACACCACCCTGTCAAGGTTTCTTCTGTCTGTGAAAGGAGTGGGGTTTTCTTTTGTGGGGAGCTCTTGCCCGAGAAGTGGGAGCCCCAGAGGGACCCTCTCCTTAGGCTGGGATGGCACAGCCCCTCTGTGGCCCCGTCCCAGGGTGGCCGGGCCACGCTGCCCTGTGCCCCACAAGTGTGCACTGGGACTGGAGAGTGCAGGACAGGTCAGGTCCCTGTGCCTTGTTGCAGGACTGTTTCTCTACTTTATGTGCTGCTAAACTGGAGAGAAAAATCATCGGTTTTAAGGTTGAAATCATGGCTGGGGAACCTGTGGTTCTGGCTTCTGTTAGGTAGCAAGTGCCAGGGGCTGCCATTGGTAATGGGGTAATAATGTGTAAGGACAAGCTTGAAGTGGAGCTTCCAAGAAAGGTTCTGCTACAAGCAGATTTGATAGGCTCCTACTTAGAGAGTCAGCTTTAAAACAATTGTAAACCTGAAATAGTTTTCATCTTGCTGCTTATGCATAATACAATTTATTATATGTGTTATTCCATGACTCCACACGAACCAGAAAGAATTATTATTATTTCTTTGTTCCTGTGTCTTTTAGCATTTAACTGTGCTGTATCCTATGTAGTAAATGTTACCTACATTTCTAATTGCTTTTGACTGTCTTCTAATGTTTGTGTTTATGTACAGCAAGCAAAATATTTTTAATAAATACTGATAATTAAATCATTATATTAGAAGAGCAAGCACTTAGTGCCTATAAAATGACACTAAGTTAATTATTTACAAATTATCGAGATGCTAATTTGGTTGTGGTCTTCAACAGTGTTTGGTTTCTCAGTAAGCAGGAAACATGAAATGTTTGATCGCTGCTTACAGAGCACCTTTCTGGCAGCTCAGCTTTGAACTTGTGTTGGCACTGTTATCATGGAACTTGCTAGCTGAACATAGTGTCTTACAAAGATCAAAAAGCTTGATCTTGGCTAATAACTGGTTTGTTGGTTTTTTAAGGGCAAAAAAGCAAAAGACAATTTAAATAACAAATGAGGCGGCAATTCAGCCTCATGGTAACCTTTTCTCAAGGTGTGCTGCCTGTTCCTTTGCCTATGAAAACACAGAAATGTTGGTAAATGGAGGTCATTACCTTTTTATTTTAGACATCAAACTGACATATTCTTCACGTTCATTTTTTTCTCTTGTTGAATAACTTTGTGTTCTTTATAGCCCAGCCTTTCAAAACTGAAACACGTAAAGCTGTTGTTTTTTATCTCGTCTTTAAATTCTGATGTCGACCTTAAGTTAAAACATGCACAGATCCCTGCTGCAGATTTCTTGTGTCACCCTGTGCAGGGGTTCCTTTCTGGCTGTCCTGGTCCTGTGCAGTTGGGTAGCCTGGCACAGAGAGTGCTGGTGATGTGCCAGTGCTGCTCCTGTCAGTGAATTGGTGTTTGTGTGGAAGATTTAGCATGTGTAAAACTTGGCCATTCATAAGGAAATTATTTAGTTCAGCATTTTTATTTAAAAGGTCTGCACAGATTGAGGTTGTGCCATGCAGGAGGAGCTCTCCCCGTTGCAGCTGGGGAGGTTTGTGTGGTTTCAGTGGGTGCATGTTTGCTGGGCAGAGCTTCTCCAGCTTTCCTGCAGGAAGGCTGCAAATCCCAGCATGGCTCCAGCTGTTCTGAGGCAAACTGATGGACTTGGAAAGCCCAAAAGCTTGAGAAGCTAAAACTTAAATGAAACTCCTGTTGGGGATCATACTCTGCAGTAGTGACCATGAGGAGCTCTCTAAAGGAGATGTGTGTGAGTAGCCTGCAGATTTGATGAAGCGGCTGGCTTCCATCTCCATGGCAAACAGGTTTCTGGCATGTATCTGTTTTTTGTGGTGCCAGAGGGTGGAAATTCAGGTCCTGTCCATTGCCTGTAGGATGCCTGAAGTCACAGCAAGATACTGAGTAGCTTCTGCAGAGTTGGCGCCAGTGTGGTACCTGAGAATCCAGGGGTGTGCAGATCTCATTCATGTTAAAGACATTTAGAGATTGTGTCTGAGTATGTATTATATTTAAAAATATCTTTAAGGTCAATTTCCCACTGTTCCTTTACTGTGCAGTGAAGGAAGTTCATAAAGACCTGTTTTGATTTATTGTTACAGAAAGTGCCAGCATCAGACTGATCCATAGGTCTGTGCCACTTCTGACCATTACCTGAAAATTCACTCTGAAGTCCATGCTGTTAAAATATGAGAGCATCATTTCAAATTGCATTTGCTCCAGAGTGGATTGGGAGGCTTTGGCATAGTGCCTAGTTTACACTAAGCCTGCCAGCAAAGGAAGTTAATCAAGAATTGTTGGTCCAAGGTGAATTCTTGCTCTGTTTTAGATTAAATGACTTTCCACAGTAGACTGTCCTACATCTTGAGCTAATCCATTCAACTCCAGGATTAGGTTGTGTATTTTCAAAAGCATGATTTCCTTGAAAATGCTCCTGAAACAGCTGTCTGAGCCTGTGTCCTGCATCCAACACCAATCCAAATATTGGCATAATTCAGAAAATGGCATTCATCCATTTGTTGAGTGGGAGAGTGAGCATTGCAGTCAGTCAAGGACCAGTGGTGCCCCAGCTGGTAATTTTCATTTTCATTAGGATCATCAGATCCTCTCCTGCCCCTTGCCCCCATGACCTCAGCTGGTTGTGAAAATGCAGTGTTGGAAAGCTGGGGAAGGTAATCCTGGGAAATTCAAACTACAGAAGGTCAGCAGGGCTTGCCTGTCTGGCAAGGTGTGCTGCCAGACACAAGTGCTGTCTGGCAGAGATGCTCTGTTCCCAAAAGAATGTTTATTGTTTCTCTAAGTGTTTACTATTTCTCTAAGTGTCCCTGTTCCTCTTCAGATTTTCCTTCTCTCTCTTGTCACCTCCTGATGTAACTGCTGTGGCTCTGATAGCATATGCTTTTCCTCCTAGGTTTCATTTTCTTAATTAGACTTTAACTTTTAGTTTGATGTGTCCCATTTTCTGAATGTTTTTCAAACTGAGATTCCTTGTGCCTAATGCCTGTGTTCCCTCTGTGGCAGTTGATTTTGTTCCAGTAATATTTGTAAATATGCTGCCTGAAGTAGAACACTTTCTTGATGTCCTTATTTCCATTATTGTCTGCCTTTGTGATATTGTATGTATCTGAATAACTAAAGTATTTTGATGTCTGAAAAAATACCCTGGAGGCTAAATTCTGTCAGTACTATTTGCTTTTTCTATCCAGATTCAAAATTATAGGACTTAGGCTGAAATCAGACTTGTCTTTCTTTATAAAACTGTTGTTTTTGCTAGTTATTTTGAAATCGTGAATAACTGTATGTTTCCACAAGAGAAAGTAATTTGCAGAGCTGAGTAACAGCCCTTACTCAGTAAAACACAAGACTTGCAAGTCAGGCAGTTGCATCAATGCTCACATGCTTTGGATTGAAGGTGCTGTTTAAGTGTTTCCCCGCGTCTGGGCCCTGATGCAAAAAATATTTGCTTATAATTTCAGTGAATTGGCTTTTGCTGTCTTAATAGGCTTTTTAATAATTTATTGATAGTAATGCTGAAAGGCAGTGAATTTCCAGGATGTGTGCACTTTGAGTCAACACATGCGAACAACTGCAGTTAAAATGCCTGCTTCAGCATTCAGTAGGAAAGAAGGATCCATTAGGCTGGTCACAATCACAGGAGTGAAAATGCTGGGCAAAGATAGAGTGAAATTCCTAAAAATGCTGAAGGGTGTTTGCCAGACTGCTTGAAGGCATCCAGCTGTCCTTGCCTGTGAATGAGAGTCCCACAGAGCTGAGTAGGAAAAGCTGTTAGCAGTTGTAGGGTTTAGAGATTTGAGGTGGTTTTTCACTTCAAAACAAAACCAGATCTTCTGCTATTTTCGTAAAAGTTGAGCAGAAGATGCTCCTTAAGCCCAGTGCTGTTTTATGCATGCACATGCCAGAGAAGTCTTAGAGGTTCAGGGGTTCTCCCTGCTGAACTATGGCAGTCACCAGGTAATACAAATTCCAGAGGTCTTTTCTTTACCAGTGGAAGCATAGTGGAAATGTGTGCTATTGACAAGTAGCATGTGTGCTGCAAGCTTCTGGTCTTAAACATCCATGTACTCCCCCAGAGAAATTCCTTGTTGAAAAAGGAGAGGTTAGAGCAGGAATTTTATTTTCGCAGTCTCCTAGCTGTCATATTTTTCTGATAAACCTCGGCCATGCAGTAGCAAGATGGAATGTCTGCCCAAAGCACCAGTTTGCCTCAGCCTGAGCAGTACCAGAACTGCCCATTTCACTGGGGGCCCGAGCTCAGGCTGGGCAGTAGAGCCTGGGGAGTGGTGCCTCTGGAACTGCAAGTGCCAGGTACTGTGACCAACAGCCAGAGGCAAAGTCTTACATTGCAGGTTTAATTAAAGCATCTCAGGGAATTTGCATCGTCTAAACATTATAATGCTCAGCAGGAACTTTGAGTCAAAGCCAAAGGATAATAAGAATTAAACCACATTTTACCCATGTACATTACAAGGATTTATATTCTTCACTGGCACTGAATAATGCATTACTGTGGTGTCATAACTGGTGTTACATATGACCTTATAAAATGCTGTGATCCTTTCAAACATTTATTATTAAGTAAAAAATGAAGTATTTTTTTCCAGCTATCCCACTTTCATGGTTTTTTCAAGTTTAAAATTGGTTTTGGAACATAGCCTAGAAAGAACAATTACACTAGCATCATTATTTTTAGGAAAATTTGCATAGCTTGCTTTTACACAGGTATATAAAGATATAATGGTACTAGATGTAGAAGGATAGCTGTAAAGTGCTTTGCTTCTCTTTGCCAAAATTTCATTTAAGCATGAGATATCATCTCAGGAATTGAGAACAAACTTGTAATTTCAGAGAAAAATATGAAAGCTGCTCCTCCAGTATAAACTTCTGTTATGTGTTACCAGAGACTAACAAAATAATAGGAAATACAAATATCTTAAAAAACAAATAGCTTCAAATAAAGAGTATCTTGTGTTCCTGTAGTAAAGCATATGTGCATCTAAGCAAGAAAGTGGACAGAAAGGAATTAGCACAATTATTATCAGTCGCTCCTTGATCAGGTGGAGGAGAAACCTCCTAGACCATACTGCAAGTTGCCAGCCAGGCCTCCAAGTTTCTTTTTTTGGCTTTTTGGTTCTTTTCTCCTGTTACTGGTGTTTGACAGCCACTCCTTACAGCCCTTTGTCAGGGTGATGTTGTCTTTTACTGCTTGCTGCTGTTGATTTCTGGGCAGTGTGGCTGCTAAAATTATTTTTGAAGTTTGTCTTAATAAAGTTAATGAAATGGAAGAACATGCAAAAATTACTCTGTCTGAGGTAATGAAGGTGGCAGTTTAGGGTGACTCTGGGTGAAATAGATGTGAAGCCTCAGTGGAATGAGTTTAGGTTCTGAAAATCCTCTGTGGGCTTTGAAAATGTCACCAAATTCATATACTAAGCTGGGAGAGGGCTGTGATTGTTCACGTGTGTACCTGTGTGCCTTGTACAGAGAGCTGGCACTGAGGTGGCACAGAGCTGTGCTGGCAGACAGTGCCCAGCTGCACTGGCCAGGCTTGTCCCTGGTGGCAGAGGGCAGGGAGGGCTCGCAGGAGATGCTCCCCACTCTCACTGCACTGGTGTTTTGCTAACAAAAGCCAGCACAATGTCTGTAACACCTCTGTGCCCAGGCTGGTTGTTTCTTGAGCACCTGAGCGTTTCCTCTGAAGTGCTGCTGTGCTAACTGGGCTTTTTCCACAAGGACCTTTTGCATAATTTTGTTCTTAATTAACTCTGAGCCAGCCTTCCAAACTGTTCCCATGACATGTGGCTAAAGCAGGACTGCTGGGTAATCTGTGCACCATATGTAGGTAGGTAGAAAGCACGTGTATTTCCCCTTTTGGTCTCTAATTATTTTCTCTAGCAGATTTTCTGTCCTGTAGCCCAAACTCTCAAATGCTTACCAGAAACTTGAAAGGGCCTTGTCTTAGTATACCTTCCTCTGCATCTGCTGGCATCAGCAGCCTGTCCTTGAAGCACTTTGCGGGTGCCAAGTGCAGCCTCCCTGTTTTTTATTATTATTTGTTGCTGTTAAATATATTTACTTAATATATAAAGCTAAAAATAGTTGTGCTTCTGAAGGAACGTGGTCCTCTTGCTGGTTTACAGACTCGGCGTAGCTGAGCTGTACCAGTATCAAATTCATATGGGGTATGCCCAGTTAGTGAGATCACTGAAAATGAGTTAATACTGATGTTCCTCCACAGAGCTGCATTAATACAAAATTTCTTGGCATTACTTAAAAAATTTTAACAGGATTCCCTTGTTATTTATCAAAGCATTAAGTACCCCTAAATAAGCTTAAGGCAAGTAATTTGGTATTTTTGCATCACCTTTCATGTCTTATTCTTAGGGTTTGTTTGTGTTCTTACTGCTCTTGTGTGACTCAAAAGTATACAGGCAACCGCTAGTCAAGAGTAAAGGTTATTATTTTTATTATCATCATTATAAAGTTAAGCTGTGTAAGTCTCTCTGGGTAAGTGCACGCTGACCCCAGGTGATGCTGAGATCTGAGCAGGACAAAGGGATACTCCGACTGCTCCTCTCTAGCTGGTGTCTTACAGCAGAGTACCAGATCATCTTGGACAAGGCTTAATTCTACTTACATTTCTCCCCTAATTGGGCAGCTGCAAGTTTGTCTTGAACAAACATAAAACAGCTGCCCTTCAGCAACTCATCCACCCTCCAGAGTCTCAGTGGAAGAGATTTTAGCCCTGTCTTACTCTTCAGTAATGACCTGAGGTGTCACTGGGTGCAATTCTGGATTTTCCACAGGGGTCTTCCAAATGTTTGTGCTGGTGTTTGTCTGAGTGCAGTGGCTTCTAGTGTGATGGTTTGAACAATGCTGCCTTTGGAAGGGCCATGGATGATTCACGTGGCTCACCAGGCCCTGCAGTAATGAGTGTCCATGCTCTGTGCCAGAGATAGTGAGCTGTGAAGCAACTGCAGTGAAGACTATATCCAGCTTCAGCTAAATAATTTGTTGTGCACTGTTTCTCTGTTTATGATTCAGTTTTAAAGACCCTTTTAAGTGAAATTGGATACACTACAAAGTGTTGGTTTCATGTGTTTTATTTGCAGTTTAATCAGCATGATCCAGCTGCCAGTGCAGGGGAAACCAGAGCTCGATTTTTAATTATCCCTGCTTTGCCTGAGTTAGGAATTCCCAGTAGTGCTGTCTGAGAAAAGATGCCAAAAACCGCATTGTTCTTTAATTAGCTGTTGTAATTGTTTCAGTCTAATCTCCATGATTAGCAGCAGCATTAAATACAGCAGTAAGAAGAGGCCTGCCCTCTTTGTGCTGCCCTAGTAAACACAATATTCTTACTTCTGGTAAGGGACATAATATAAAATCAATTAGAAGCCAACTAGTGTTGATTGGAAAATGATAAAGAGCAGTTACCATGAAGTGCAGATTGCTTTGTAAAGTTGGTTTATAGCCATTCTTCTGGGATGGCTTTACTGCCCAGTTTTGGGGAAAACACCAGAATAACAATCTGTGTTACAGAGAAGCCTTTGGGAATCTTGCAGAGGCTCTGTCCTGGCTGAAGCTCTGATACAAACTTGACAGTAATCTTTGCTGCCACTAAGTTTAGTGCCCATCCAGTTTTAAGGAAAGGGTTATTTTTGCCCCCGTGCAAAACAGCTGCATTGTTAAGTATGGACAATTACAGAATATACCCCCAAGAGATGTTTTTTTATTCTAAGTTTAGGAGTGATTTTTATTCTGAGGTTCAAAGCTGCTCTGCAGTGGTGCATCTGTAGAGGAAGATTTTGCTTTGCAAAGAACATTTCTGCACAATCATATGTGTTAGATCTGTTTGAATGGATTACAATACATAGACATGTAAAAATACAGGAAAAGTATTTAATGACATAGAAATACAACTCCTGTGCCTGCTTTGATGGTGTTGAGCTACCTGCTGAAGTACCAGTTATTACTTCTAAGTCCCTAAATACCTTTGTAAATTTGACTATAAGTATCAATGCATGTGGGAAAAGCAGGAATAATGCTCCTGGAAAATGCAGATTTAAGTTAGGTCATGCAGTTTAAAGTGAGCATTTGTGAGTGTAAAATGAGCACTTCTAGAGAAATGTAATTGCTGTAGTAATGGTTGTAGTCACAGACTGTGGAAATGTGAATATTTTGGCTGGTGCTATGTTTTTGTAAAGTAATTGATACAACCTTTTATGTCTTCTGCTGACATGTGAGACCCACTCTGCTCCAGTGTCACCAGCAGGACTGGCAGCATGGGCTCAGGTTCTGTGTGTCAGAGTGCAGGTGTGGCACAGAGCTGGGAGAGGCGTCCTCTGGGCATGCACCCAGCAGCGCTCCGGGCCTTGTGGAGTTTGTTCTTGCTGAAGTCCCACAAAGTAAGGTGATGTGTTCCTCATTAGGAAAGTAGAGAAAGAAGCGTTTGTTGCACCTCAACACGCATTTCCTGAGTCTAAACTCAGTGCTTGGGACCAAAAAAATTAAAATCAATCCAACTAAACTTGCAGAAAAAACAACTGTAAATTATGGGTGAGCTGATGGAAGAACAGAACTGATCTTATGTCTGCATCAGATCACTCTCTGTGTGTATCAAAAATTACTCTAGCTTGCAAGTGTAAAGAACTACCATTATCTTGTTAGTGAATCTGAAAAAACCTGCAATTCTTTTATTCAATGCTTTGAGGTTATCTGAAGTGTTCTCCATAATTTTTAGAAGGGTCAGATTAATACCTCTGCTGCTTTGTTTGAATAGCACTGCAAAAGAGTTCATCCTGGTTTACAGTAGAAATCCAGTTCAGTTAAACCACTAAAAAAATCAGTTATTTGCCAAATGGGATAGCAACTCAACTAAAATCTAAATGTATTTATTAGATTATTCATTTGAAGATCCACTGTTTGAACAACAAAAGCTACCTATGCATTCAACTGAGTCTTACTGGGAAAGTCACTGTGCAAGTGCTCCATGCTGTGAAGCTGGACATCACTGAAATATGAGACTGCCCACAGCAAAGCACTGATTAAACAGCCTTGGCTTTATACAACTCTCTTATTCTTTCTGCCTGTAATATGCATATGGAAGGAGAGAAGAAAGGTGCCATTATTTTCTCATCAGCTTATCCATAATTTTCCAGTTTATAGACCTGATAAAAAGTAGAAAGAGGAAATAACCCTATGTGATCCCAGTGACCTTAAAAACACATAACCACATTTGTTCTATCAAAAGCAGTACTTGAGAGATTCAATTTACTGATGATTTCACTCTTTGCTTTGCAGTAACAGCATTAAAATTGATCCACTGAAGTAGTCTGTACCTGGGAAGGCCTGAAAGCTTAATACTACAGAGGGGTGACACAATCTTCCCATATTTTTCATGGATTCTTGTATTCTCTTTTCATGGTGGTGCAAAACCTCAGCCTATTTAGGAAAAGTGTGTGATTGTCTTTCATGATACTGGCTGGTTTTCAGTGTGAATTTGATAAGCTCCAGCATGTGTGACCATTGCTGTTGTGCAGAGGATCATTTCTCCCTGAGGCAGCCTATCTGTCCAGCTGAACTTCACTACCAACACAATCTACCAGCAGAATTCTGCTGTTGTTTCATTTAATGTAGAGCTTAAACCTGGTAATGAGCCAGAACAGAGCTAGGTCTCATACAATGTAGGCAGCACTGGGACACCTCCTTCCACTGTAAGAGATACTAAAAAATATAGGCTGGTTAAAGTATTGAAATCAAAAGTGTTGAATCAATATAAGATGGAAAAGGCTGGAGAATTAAGGCTGGTTTCTCTGCAAGAAGCAGTTACTGCTTTCCATCAGTCACAGGAGGAGGCTGAATTAGGCATTAATTAGGTGACCATTTATATTGATGCTGAGGTGTAATCCCATAAAGATTTCTTTAAATCAGCATAAATAAGCTGGGCTAGTGTTAGTGCTTCCACACATAAAAGCAGAGGATTTCAGAATAAAGGAATTTTGAGATTGCAGTCAATGTGTGACCTGCTGCATCCCTTGGTTTCTGCATGAGATTTCTGGCAGTCTGTTGGAACCAGCGAGTGACAGGCCTTGTGGAATCAGGATGTCTTCCCACCAGCTCTGTAATCGCAGTAAATGGAACCAACTTTTTTATTTTACTGCTCCTGACAGTACCTTCATACTGTTCTGAATTCCCACAAGAGAAAATACAGACTTAGCAGACTACATGCCAAATACATGCAGTTCTCTGCACAAAAGCTTTGTGGAGCTGTGTTAATTATTAAGGTGCCTTCCTCCATTGTCAGTCTCTGATTCCTCCAGAAGTAAAAATGGTTGCAGCACTTCCTTAACTTCATATTTCAGGAAATGTCACGAAAATGGCAAAAAAACGTAGGGAGAGTTAGTGAGCCCAATTACCACTGATACCACTGGGATGAGCTGAGAACGGGCAGAGAATTTGAAGGTAGGTACTGGGAGCACAGCAGCATCAGAGTTTTACATTAATCCTTTCACCTCAGAGGCAAGGCAAAACACTCTTCTCATGATGGAAGCTGCTGTTATTCCTACTAAAGAGGAAGGATTTTTCTGTCATGGCTTTGCGTTTGGTACACTTAAGGGAATTTCTTTCATAAACCAAGCCCTGAAATGTCTGATGGGAATGAATAGAGAGCACCAGAGTACCGCTGTGCAGTTAAGGGATCATTAGCTTTACAAATACCTAACCTATCAGACACAGACACATTCTGTGGTAGCATAAATGATCTCACTGTTATAAATGCACATTGATTCTGTACATTCACATTCTGCAGAGTGCTTCTAGAAACTGAAGCCAAGTTGGCCAAAAGAAAGTGAAGGGAAGAGGCCAGCTGGCAGGTTTGCTGCTGGCAGCAATGGCCTGTGCTCAAGCGGGCTGGAGGAATTGCCCAGCTTTGGGGCTGCAGGAGGCAAATCCTGCCACACGTCCCTTCTGACACTAAGTGCTCTCCAGCATTTGTCTGTCCCCCTGAGACACCTTGGAAATTACCCTGGAGTGGTGGACTGATGCTACCCATAGATTTTAAATATGTACATGTGAATAATTGATTCTAATCTCTGTCTCACCAGCAGTGCATATAAACAGCAGGATTGTAAAACCTGCTTTAGGGTTGGTGAAAAATCACTTGCAATGTCATTGCACTTGTATAATCCTGTCTTGTGTTTCTGAACCTGAATTTAAATAAATTACTACCATGCAATTACTGATTGCATAAATGCTGTTGTAGAGGTTCTCCTGCCACTGTCAGCCATGGCCAATCCATGTTTGGGCCAAGGGGAGGAGGTACCATCCTTGCAGCAGCTCCAGCAGCATTGGCAGTTGCTCCTGGAAATTCTCATTGCCTAATCTTGCATCTAGAAACAAGCCAAGTGCAGTAATTGGCTTCCAATTTTTTGCAACTGTTATTTTTTAAGATTTTTAGTTAGCAACAAAGAACATGAAACTTTCTGTTCTTTGTTTCTTGGGTTGCTGTGCAATTATGCCACTAATGTGCTCATTATAATTTGTCTCCACTAATCCTTAGGGACTCCAGAGAGCTGCTTCCTTTAGACTGTTAAATTCAGGCTGTACCAAGTATGTCAACCAGCAGAACTTCTCTTTAGAGATAAAAGTGCATTAGAATTGCAGTACATTTATTTTAAATCTCTCATATGCATGTGTTGCTGCGGAACACTCTGTGGAGCTGGTTAAAAAGGTAATATTCTGTTTTCCACTTAAACAGTCATCACTTTTCTTGTTGTTTAGTTGTGGGCTGCCATGAGTTGAGGGTGTGGAACAGATGATTTCATCAGCCCCAGAGCCAGGTCCTTTCTCAGCCAGGACACACCCTACCCCTTCCAGTACGGAGAGCTCCTGCAGCTATGAAATGCACAAAAGTCTTCCCTAACAAATATCATTTGTCCTTAAATCTGTGGTGTTCTAGCTGTCAAAGTGATCTATAGTGGTTTTGTTTCATAAGGTACCCCAAAAGGTTTGGTGTGTATAACTGAGAAAACCACCCCCTTCAAGAGCAGGCACACATCTGAAGTGACCAAGGGCTCTCAGGTGAGGTGGAGCAAGAGCCTGCCAGCCCACCTGGCAGGACCAGGAAGATTTTGACTTTCTTCTCCTTCTCCCACCATTGCTACCTATAAAAGAGTTGGATGGAAGAAAAGGAAATCAGTTGACTCCATCCAAGCATTTTTCTGGTTTTAACACAATTATTTACTGAGCAGTAGAATTTTGATTTGCTGACTGAAGATCTGCCCTGACAGAGAGGGCCTTGTTTGAATGGGGGTTTTTGACTTTTTGTTTGTTTGTGAGTGGCATTTTTCTGTAGGTTATTTTATTTTCTAAACATCACTACTGAATTGTTATTTGAATTCCTGAATTATTGCAGGAGCAGTCAAGGGATGTTGAGGGCTTCTATGGAAACAAGCTACTTTTTAGAAAATTACATTAAGAATTCCCCTGAAAGGGCTCCTGGTGAGATTGTTTCCCTGCAGCTCCAGGGGACGGTAACAGAACTGGTGATTCTTGGAGCTGGGCTGGACTTGGGGCGCGTTCCCCTCCCGGCAAGGCTCCATCAGTGCGGGCTCTGCCTGCACTGAAAGCCCCTCTGTGCTCCTGCACAGGCCCTTTTTGTGCAGAGCCCGTCCCGAGGCAGCCAGGGCTGCCCAGGGCCCGCTGAGAGGGTACGTGGGCAGGGTAACGATTGCTGCAGCTGCCACAGGGCGCTCTTTCAGCAGCTGCGGCACAGTCACGTTATTCTTGCAGGAAAAACAGGGCCCTGAACAGAATCTCCCAAGGTACATCTGTGAAAGAATTCCTCTTCTGTACTAAAAATAAATTTAAAAACTAGCAGTGAACGTAATTTTTCAGTTGAGTCAAAAAAGTACACTAGTCTAAAGGAAACCTTTTCGGTCTTTGGTTTGCCACTAACACCAAAAGATGTTTCTTTTAACTCTGAACATTGATCTGCTCTGCATTTGTGTTCAGCCACTTAGTGACATCCCAGATCTTAAAATCTCAAAATCCAGGTTGCCCTCTTGCCTCCTTTGCTGTTGCATCGTGGAGGTTACAGTTTTGTCTTGGGTCACAGTTTCAGGTCTTTCTCTGCTCAAAATATCAACTACAAAGTATTTTGAAACAAATGAAAAAGAAAGGGTGAGGTAAAATTTGCAGACTGGTTAATTGGAGGCTACAGCAGTGAGTTCGTATTTTACAGCATGGCCTCAGTATGAAGTTTAAGATCTTTAACTAGAATTATAAACCTGTCATTACTTGGTGTATTATCCATTGAATGTACCACTTCATAGTGTCTTTTCTGCCCTTCTAGTAAGGGTGAAAGGCAAATACAGAAAATCCCAGAGCTTTAGAATAAAAAAGTTATCTTCATTTTCCTGGTGTTCTTTGTTTCACATAAAGCTGGAAGAAAAGATTGTTTTAATTATAATTTTATTGATATATTCCTGCTAATCATAGTGGGGTTAAAAAAGAATATTAAGTCTGTTTCTCATTTATCTTATTGCTTGAAAAAGCCATTAAATTAGTTACAGGGAAATCTTGTAAGAGTCTTTGTAGCTTGTGTATAAGATATAGGTTTGCTGAGGATCTAGAAAAGGTGAAGCCTGTGGAAATGTGCTGGTGCTGAGCCCCCGGGTTGTGTTGGGCTCCTCCTGGCACCACAGAAAGGTGCCTTTTTGGCTATTGCTCTGCTAAGAGCAATACTGTTAAGAGTAAAATAGTGTGTAATTTCATTTAGTCAAAGATACTAATCAGAGAAATAGCATAAGCAATCTTTTCTCCTCCAGGTTTTCCCACATCTCTCCTACTTAAGGAATAATTTGCAGTGATATGCTACATGTATCTCCTCCCTGGATTTGTAGGTAATTTCACAGCCTTGACCATCATCCTTTGTGTATATATTTATGTATAAGGTAGAGAGTGTTTAGGGGGTACATATATCATAGACTGTTAAAATTCAGAATGTATCAGGACCCACTTGGGTCCTTGATTTGGTTAATTCTTTTTCTATATTAGGAAACTTCTTCACATGGAAGAAGTCCCTGTGTGAAATTAAAAAGAATTCTTGCAACAGCTGATTTGTTAAAAGAAAGACAACCAGACGAGGGTTATGGTGGGAGATAGGAATTGGGAAGTTAATGTGCTCCTGTCCATGTGCTTTTTGTAATAGCTACTAGGAAGTTATCAGGTGAAGATAATCATGTTAATGAGGCATATAGATAATTCCTGGAAAATACCCAGTTTTGATACTATTTTCTATTTAGCCCATCCTAACCATGTAGAGAAAACAGAGTGAGTTCCCTGTGCTTTACCTGTGGGAAATGAGTCAGGTCATGTTTTCTGTTGGTACTTGGGCAAGGTGCAGCTCCTGGAGTGTGCCCAGTTTCCCTGGGAGGGTGTGGGTGAGGCAGGCTCAGGCTCTGGCTGCTGTGTCCCTGCCTTGTGGGGTAGGTCAGTGGCAGTGGGGACAGGTGGTGGGCAGGTGGCTGGAGCTGAGGCAGGACTGAGGCAGGGAGGGGTGCTGGCCAGTGGCTGTGGGCAGCAGCTCCAGGGTTTGGCTCAGGTGTGCACAGAGCGTGGGCTGTGTCGGTGGCTGTGGTGACCTGTATGTGCGACATGATGGCCACAGGCACCCTCTCCACAGCTGCTAAGGCCAGCAGTGGGTGGGTTTGTCCCATGTGCTGTCCAGAGAACTGCTCTGTGTGTGCTGTGCCAGTGCAGCTGTCTGATCTCCCTTGCTCTTTGGGCCAGGCAGTGCTGACAGCGAGGTACAGAACTGCAGTACAGTGTGAGAGTTCCCCTTTATTGGATGCCAGCTGTGGACACTTCAGACTCATCTGAAACTCTCTTCTTGAGGCCCTGAGACAAGCACCATCTCCCCGTTCTCTTTTCTCTTTTGTTTCTACCTTCTGTCACTTCTTTATGTGCATGTGTGATTGGTTTTCTCTTTCTTCACGCTGATGCCTTTTCCTTGGTCCTAAAATTAGGAGTTAGACGTGGTTAAGGGATAAAGGGTTTTTATTTCAATATTTAATAAGGATCTTTATGGTGCAACACTTCACCAAGGTGGAATATGTAGAAATGCACACGCACGATAGATCACATATACAATTTTATAGACCTTGCAAATTAGCATATCTAACAAAGATGTCCCAATGAGAGGCTTGAATGAATAGTGTTATATTTTTCTATTTTGAGGTATTCTTCTTTAGATGGGCTTAATCTTAGTTTACAGGATGTATTCTAGAGGGGACCTTGGTTTCTTAAGACAGCGTAGGGTTTTCCGGCCTCCAACTGTGAGGCCTTTAGGATGTTTGGTCTTCTGGTCTAACAGAATACCAGGACTATGTTAAGTTATCAGACTTTAAGAATTATAAGTATGCGTGCTAACGGCACTGAGAATTCATAAAATGTATATAAAAGGAAGGCAAAAAATCGTGGGACTGACCAGCAGTACACACCACAACAATTCAGTGATGGCCACGAGCTGTTGAAGAGCTGTGTGGTCCCAGTTTGGATGTCACTGAGTAACCAGTGTGGCTCACCTGACAGTCACTTTTTGCTGCAGATGAACAGTCAGGATAGCAGGGCCTGCTTGCTGCTCAGTAGTTTCTAAATTAATGGTGTCATCCGAGTGCAGCAGTTGCATCTCTTATTATAGCAACATACAGTTGCTTTACTGGTAGCTAAAATCAGCTGTGGACCATATGGGTAGCTTCTAAGCTCTTTTGGATTTGCTAAAGTATTGCTTAATGATCATGTACTCAAATGTCTGACATCACAATGTCTATTATTTGACCTATAAAATCAGTGAAACACAAACTGGCAGCTGCCAGAACTCTGTCAAAGACTTCATGAGTTACCTAAATTTAATATTGGCACACATTCTCATATATAGACTTTGTGAGTTGGTTCTGAAGCCTCCCTTATGTAAAATGAACTGGCAGCCCAAATGAGATTTTGTTTAGATTTTTTAGAAAGGGAATGTTGGTTAAAAGAGTCCTGCTTTGATACTTGTGTAGGATATCTTATTTGCCCACAGCTTTCTGAAGCAGTTTGGGAAGATACTTTGTTTTAACTTTTTTTGGTGGAAATTACTTATTTTTTGTGCTGATACTGAAATGTCCAATATTTCAGTGGATCTGTGTGTCGTGCAGCTTTTGGGATGGCAGATGCTGTATAAGCACTAGACACATTGCATTTTAGTGAAATGTGCTGCACTGTTGTGCAGCAAGAACTGCAGCAAGAACACAGAGATAAATCATCCTTGTTTTCTCCCTCTGAATTTGCTGAATCTGCAAATTGAATTTGCTGCCTCCTATTTTGCTTTAGATGAGCTGTAGTTTTCCCATGGAAAATGCCTCTGTTTCATCTACAGGTCTGGACAATTCTCTCACCTGATTATTATAATTGATTTTTGAATTCTCACAGTACTGTGGGTCAGCCCTGCTTAGTTATATATGTACTACTTCAGGATTGTTCTCCTTACACAGTGCTGTGCTCCCACACTCCCATGCCTCCGGGCTCAGAGTGACCTGTGTCAGTGTCCAGAGCAGTTCCCTGTGCCTGAAGGAAATGCCTTCTGCTGGAAGTGAGCAGCTGGAAAACCACTGGGAACTGGGTGCCTCCCAGAGCTGCTGCTGGGCTGTGCAGGCTGCACAGAACCAGTCCCACAACCAGCTCCCATCCAGCTCTAATTTATTTGTTTTATTAGCTGTTTTATGCACATACAGTTTAGTGGGATGGGTGTCAGCTACATGTTAATTGCAGCTATTCTCACTTCGAAATTAAAAAAATTGAGACCAAAAAGCCTTAGGCTTCCTCCGGAGCCCAGGCTTTGTCAGCAGTCATGAGTCACCCTGGGTTGAGTGAGTGTCAGAGATGAAGCAAACATGCTGATTTTTCCTTTGTTCCCTTAACCTTTTCTGAGCAAACAGCAGGAGTTGCCTCTCTGTGTCTTAGCACCTAAAATTTCACAGGGGCAGGAAAAGCTTCCAATCACAAACCTTGTAATTCTTAGCACTTGGAAGGTGCCACATCAGCAGCTTCATCTGTTGCCATTGCAAAACAGAAATTTTTTTTACATTTTAACCACTTGTCTGAATATCCAGCTTCCCTTAACTGGATCAGCAAAGAGGATGCCTGTCAAAAGAGGTTTTTTCCTTCACCACTCCTTTGCTTACTTTGTTGCAAAGCACATCCTCATAAGAGATGTTGTAAATTTATGAGGTTGCAGAGAAGACAAACAGGCTTTTTCCAGGCTTTTGTTTAAAAAGCTATTTGATACATAACCGTGTTGATATTTGAAAAAAAAAAAATCAGGAAGTGTGTAACATGTAAATGATATATAAAATGTAAATATATAATAAGTATGCATAATAATGACATCTGCTGTTTTTGCTTTAGTCTTCAGCATATGTAGCGTATTTCAGTTTCACAGTTTTATAAATATTTCCATTTTGTGTGCATCTTCATAAGGACTTTAATGGTACTTGAAAAGTAGGAGGAAGATCTCCAGTGTAAATACAAGCTTGTTTGAGGAGTGATAATTCAAGAGAGACTTGGGACTGTTGGTGTTAGAGATGGCAAATTAAAGGAAGGTGGAAAGTTGTGAAAACACTCAGTGCTCTCCATGCCCAGTCTCCTGGCTGAAGGTCATTACCAGCAGGACTGGCAGGAACTTGCAGGGAATCCAAAATTTGATTGAAATGTCTGGAAGAGGAACAATGAATCCATTTTTATTTGTTTTCTGTGATAACATAAGCCAGATTTTAGAGGGACAGAAAGTTTTTGTATTGGAGTAGCTTTATCCTGACTGAATTGCTTGGTTAACTATTCATTTTACACACATGAAAATATTTCTGTTAAACAATATATGCAGTCTGCATGCATTTTTGAATGCCTCTTTCTTGTCTTTCCAAGACCACCATCATGTATGTAGGAGGGAGTTTGGGTAAGAAAACCATGTGAAAGATGTTCAGCATAAACACTGAGACAGTGTTACCATGCAGGGAGCGTAACCTCGAACTATTTTATTTGTAGTAGAAAAAAATACATCTTCCTTTGAACATTATGAACTGCCCTACCCTGTGCTGTGGGTCTAATAAATGCATGATAGACCTTGTCAAATCCTTGTAGCTGTGGTTTGCTGGCTCAGCAGTGCCACAACATCCAAGACTTCCCAACTGACTTTGGTTTAGGATGCTGTAGCCTTTCCAGTGGCTTCCATTTGATTTGTCTCCACTAACAATGTCATGGCCACGATGGCTGTGGTTGCAGAGCCACTTAAATGTGCTCTTGTGCCAGCTGGGTCAGTCTGTGCCCTGTGGAGCAAGACCTGCAGATTCACCTGATGTGGCTGTAGCTGGGGGGAGAAGCTCTGTGGTTCCTGTGGGTGTCTCTGGGGCACACTGCAGCCTGGGGCTCGTGTGTTTGGAAAACCCTAGGAGCCCTCAGCCCATCCTTGTTTTAGCTTTGCATGGTGCAATCTTGAAGCTTGTTCCAGCACTTCGACAACAATGGAAATGCAGCACTGTCCTGGGGAGTTAACTGCTAAGAATGTCAAACCCATGTTTTCAGTTATACTCAGATCTTTTCCAGTCTGACTAATAAGCCTTAGCTCTCTAGCGGGAGACTTCGAAGTCTTGATTGATGACTTTCATTGCTGACAAAGAACTGGAAGATACTGGTGGCTTGATCCCAGTCAGGACTGCTGAGCCAGGCCACCGTGAGGCCTCCGTGTTGATACAGCTGTGCAAGAGGCAGCCTCGCTGAGGTGGATGCAGGGTAAGGATGGTTGGGGTGGAGAAACAGTGCAGCCCTTGGTCCTTGCCTGAAGCTGTATTAGAGCTTTAAGGTTGAAAAGTTTTGGGACATTTCACGTGCTTTCGCCAGCAAGGCAGGAGAGGAGGAAGCCTGACTCATCTTGGCAGCACTTCACAAAACCTGCTGTCCTAACTTCAGGCGGAACCTGACCCATGGCTGGTTTTATGTTCTCTTATCTATTCAGAAATGAGGTTTTTGTTCCTTGTCTGACAGGTTTGCAGCTCTGCAAAGGTTGGAACCCAAGCAAGGGTAGCAATCAGACAAAAGGTGAACTATTGAACACCAAAGCTGAAGTTAAGAGATAGATTAAAAGACAAACATAAAACACATTGTATTTGCCATGGAGGGCATGTGACAGGATGGGTGCCCAGCAAGGTTCAGTATGGGGTCAGAAATTAAAGTCTGAAGGAGACTGAGGCTAAATAAGTGTTAAATACACTTAATCCAGACTTCATGTCTTCAAACTGCCCATAATTTCTACAAAATAATCTAAATATTTATCAAACTTATTCTTTCTCATTGTTTATACCATGTATGTCCTGAGTAATGTGTAAAACTTTTGCTACCTATGCATTTACACTTGTATTTTAGAATGCTGCTTTGTTTTCCTCACTTCTTGCCCAATTATTGTAAAATGCTCAGGGTCTTGGAGGTCTGGGCCCTTTGTTTAACATTCCTGAAAGCTGTCTACCCTCACATCCAAGGCTGTACTTGCTTGACATGAGTTATTATTGAAGATTGGATTTCTTCCCCTGTAATTCCCTTTTCTGAGCCATGCATTACTCTTGTCTTTGTACATTTTGTCATTAAGTCTGCTTGATCATTTTTGTACTATCAAGAACAAAAATCTTTAACTGCTGGCAATTCCACTGATTTTCAGTCCCTTTTTCTTAAATAAATAATATCTGCCATACACTTGAGGTTGTGCCATCACTGCATGAGAGGTAGGTTGAATAGTTGGTGTACTCTGGGCTTACTTACCAACCCAGAACTGAACTCTGAACAAAGGAGCATTAGACCTTGTTTTCAGGATTCCTGGGAAAATTTAGCCCTTGAAAAAAATGCTCTTAGAAAAAGTGTGGCATGGATTTTTCTAAATCTGGAAAAATTGTTTCAGGCTTGTTATTTCAGTGTTCCTTTTGCTTTGTACTCTTTGTAATGAAAAGTGACAGTTACTTTACATACTGGAAAATCTTGCATGATTGGTCTCAGTTCAGTATCTGCAGGAGGAAATTAAGATTACACTGTTTGCACATTAATGATGAAGTTCCCGTGGCTTTTTAATGACATTTTACTTTAAATACAAAAATACTATTGTTGGCAAACAAGATCACTACAGTTAGTCCTAATGATCAGGATCAGATCATATTTGTATTAATGTGATCTGTAATTAAAAACAAGTGCTTTGTAATAGCAATTAAAACATCCTGTGAGTAATTAAATGCTGCTTTTTAAAGAAGTTTTCTTTGCACTTAATGAAGGCCAGGCTGGCAGTCATGAGGGCTGGTGTTAAACAATTTCCTACGAATACTTGTCAATTGTATTTTTCCTATCAGATAGTTGCCTGTCAGTTTGCACTCTTGGCTCTGCCCTTTTCCTGTGCACTGAGCTGTGTATCTGCAGTTTTACTCCTCAGTCCAATGGGGAGGCCATTTCCTTGCTCAGACTCTATTTTTATCAGAGTTCATGCATGTTTTTTGCTGGTGTGGGTATTCTTTATTTCACCATTCTCCCCTGCTCTGCCCCTCCAAATACCTGGAAGAGCAGTGAAAGTAAATTTTCTTTCCTACCCCACACAATATCATCCTTTTTTTCGTTCCTTGCTCAGCAGCCTGTTGCTTTGAACATACTTGGAGATGGTTTTCAAGGTAGATGAGTTTAGAGCTTCAGAAATTTCATTGGCAGCCAGTTCACAATATAAATGGAATTGTATTGTAAAAAAATATCAGTTCTTTATAGGAGATTGCATTAGAATATGGGCACTGCATAGAATAATTAGCATTACAAGCAATTGTAGCTCATCATCTGGATTTGTTTGAGTTCAGTGCCTGCCCCACAAGGAACACTGTGTAGTATTTTGTGAGCAAGACTTTGCTGGAAGGTGCTGGATCCCTGCGGGGCTGATGTGGCTCGCCAGGAGTAGAAAACTTTCTCCTGTCCATGGACTTCTGTGTGGGCACTGCCAGAATTTCACCTTATCTGTAAAACCAGCACTGAAGTAATACCCTTATGCATGGGAACAGTCTTGTTGACTGTAGAGAACAGAGGAATTCGTATTTATAGATGTTGTGTAACATTGCAATTGTCATTCCCTCTCTTTGTGGACAATTGATGGCAAATAAGATGAACAGGGGTTTTTCAGCCGCTGCTGTCTTGCTGCAGTATTCTGTGTCAGTAGGGACTTTTGGCCAATTAGCCCATATTCACTAACTTGGAAAGGAAAAAATAATTCAAGTGACTCTTTACTTATTTTAATCACATCTATAAAGTTAACACGAACCACTTGTTTACTGGAAGCAGCCAAACTCATGCCTTCGGTCAAAGAGTTAAGGATGATAACAATCTAGTTGCTCTTACCAAGACATTCATTTTCTTGGAGATTTCAACGCAAAGAGAAAATGTTGCTTAATAGATTCCTAAGTCTGCTCTTTTTTAAGTTCCTTGGGCAATTCGAGGAGGCAATAATAGCCCACGTACATTTTAACAGTCATTCAAAATCTCTACTTTCAGAAGAATGTAAAATTTATTTGGGCATAAACTGAGAATCTGGGCCATAGACCGAGACGCTCGTTGTTTCTTCTTGGTGAAGGCTTTTGCTGCTCTAAAGGACACACAGGAATTAAACTAAGTGAAGACGACAGCTCGTTCTCGGCTTTCATCGCCCGCGAAATGCATCCTTTCACATGCGGATTTACAGCAGGCTTCGGCTCACATCAGCTCGGCTAACACCATGTCATGCTCATAAAGAGTAAGAAAGGGCAGCACTTGGAGATCCGCTGGCAATAACCAGCGGTCCTGCCCCTGGAAGCGACAGGAATCCGGAGCGTGTCCCCGGCGTCGCCACCCATCTGCTGAGCGCCGGGGCCGCCGCGCTCGCAAAGCCGATGCGGGACCTGCTGCCAGAGCTCGTCTCCGGCTGTTTGTTTCTTTTGTGTCACAGGGCTTTTTCCCTCCTTCCTGTTTGCCGTTCAGCTCATTGCTGGGCTGCATTGCTATTCCGGCCAGCTCGGGCTTCAGCAAACATTTCTGTGCCACCGCGCCGGGGCTGGCCCGGCTGGGGGCGGTGGCGGAGCTGGCTGAAGGCCGCCTTTCGGCACCTTTCCCGTGCTGCTTCTCCCGAAACATCCCGGCGTTCAGAAAGGGAATTATGTGCAACCTGTCACCGCAAGGGGCTTTTCCAGGAAAGTCTTGAGGCATCCGTGGGTTTTCCGAGCTGCTTCCATGGGAAGCGATCTGCTGCCGGCAGATGCGCACAAGCACCAGGAGTGTGGGCACTTGCTGAATTTGCATCTTTCATAGCAGCATCGTGTCGCTGAGAGACAGCAGCTCATCAGACAAAATAGGATACTGAAAGTCTTTTCTCTTGGATATATGGAAAGCACCAACCAGAGGGCCAAAGCCTGCAAAAAGACAGTACTTAATCTGCCCCCATCACTAGAGGGACACACTGTATGTGTGTCTCTCCTTGATATTGCTTCGTGTGGATATATCCGTCCTTACAAACCATGGATTAGAAAGAAGCTCTTAGCTTCAAATCTGTAATACCAACAGTTCCCTTAGGCTGATTTCTGGCAGTGCCCTCATCTCTGCAGTTCACGCATCCTACGCGAGATTTTAGGTAGAGATTTTCTTCCTTTTAAACCCTTGCAAATATCACTCTGCTGAAGCATTATTATGTTGGTGAACATGTAGCATTATAATTGTCAGGTGTCACTTTGATATTTGGAATAGTTGGCATAGTAAAATTACTAATGAGAAGTACGTGTTTTGAAAGATACACGTAGCGTGATGTGTGAGCTATCATTGTGCTGTCTCTGCAAATGAAACTGTGTTCCAGCAATCAGAAAATTCTCAAAACAGTTTCTTTCTAAAGAATTACTGTGCATTACAGTAGTAGTAGGTGCACCAGGGTTGCTGTAGATTATTAAATATGCTTGTAAAAGAGAACTCTCTTGTGTATAAAAAACTAAATTCTGTCCTATACACAAGGTTTGAGATATAAAAACAGAGACTGAATTTCCCATTGCTTCCATGAGAGAAAGCACCACTGAATGTGTGGAGTCACTGACAGCTTTTCCCTGAGCTGAAACATCTTTGCCTTTCACCCTATCACAGTGCTTGGTGGCACTTGATGAGTGCTGCAAAATCAGGAAAAACATCCAAAGAGCAACTGTTTGGAAAGCCAAAGGTAATAATCTCATCCTGCAATCGTCCTTCCACTGCCCATTTAATTCCAGTTAAGTGGAAATAGTGCCACTGTTGAGTTTTGCCACTATTATATTCCCTCACAGCATGTTTTGGACTAGTGCTGATGCTATAGAAGACAACTTACCAAAATCTCTGATAAATCTGATAAATTTCACACAATATCTATTTATAGATGCAAATTTAGAGTTTGCAGCTCACTTTGCATTATTTTTCTGGTTTAGAATAGTAAGGTATGAGGAAAATACAAGCAAGAATTTCTTGATAGACAGGACACATATTTCATCACTGTTTCTCTGCCTTCCATTTTTTTATGCTCTAACATAATGACATGCATTAAAACAATGGAGTACATTGTGATTTGATTTTTCTGCATGGCATAGTCTATGAGCAGTGACGAAGTTAACATTACGCTGTGCTGTCCATCTGGTTCTGTCAGTTGAGGATGTGGATATGCTGGGATGTGATCACTGACTGTGTGTGGAAGGAGTCCTTGTTTCTGACAGAATTATAAGTGAGGAGTTATGGAAATGTGACCATTGTTAAATGCAGTGTAATTACAGATAACTTTTGACAGCACTGTGCTTACAGCATGGGAGGAAAGCTGTTCTGTGGCTAAAGAGAGTTGGGCACTATGCAATCTGGCTCAAATGTACTCAGTATGTTTAGTACAGTACAGAAAAAGAGTTTGGTCTCCAAAATGACTATCTATTCAAGTAAGGGAGGAGGGCAGTTTCCTAGAAAACATTTTGATGTATTTTCCTAATGCATATATTCTTCTGGGTCTTTGCCGGTGCCAATAGACTGACAAGTTTTTGAACTTAAGGTGCATCATTTTTAGTGTCAGAAATTTTTGTTTTGCTTTATCTTTTAACCCCAGAACTCTGTCATCTTTCATCACGTTGTTAAAACTGCTGCTTTGTATACCTCTGAATGAATTTGCAAGAACTGAGAATGCAGTAGCACACAGACCAACCTTGCTGAGGCCAGGTCCCAGGCTGAATTTTCAGGAAGGCTGAACTGCTGACAGGGTAGCTGAGGAGGTGGGTGGCAGAGCCCATAATAATCCTCTGGCTTTTTCAATTTTTATTTTATGAATGTAACTGCTGGTCTTGCAGAAGAACTTTCTGTGAAGATACAAACCAGGATCTAGCACATCCACAAATCCAGCAGTGGGTAATTGCTGCTCATCTGCAGTCCCCCTGCAGTAATCACCTGTGTGGAAGTGTTAATATTTCAGTCTCACCCAAAACAACAGGAAACATGGAGGCCTTTCATTTCTGTGTTCTTGGTTCAAAGACTCCTTGTGATGCTGGTGAAAAAAGATTTGAATTAATCTGTTTCTTTTAGTGTTGCTCATATTAATAGGCTTTTCTCTTCGTGCTTGTTGTATTGTAATTCTCATTTAACAACATTTATCAGTAGAAGATCACTGCAGGGCCTTTAATGATTATAGTTGTTTGAGCTGATAGTCTGAGACTATTAAATAAGGTCTAATTACTTCCCATTTATTTGTGTTGTTTTTTCCCTCCAAATAACAAAATGTAATCCTGAAGTTCATTATTATTCTTTGCATTGTATTCATCTAAATAGATTTTCTACCTAATTAAGGCTGAACGCATTTGTGCTAAACTGACCATATTTTACAAGGATGTTTTCATTTGTGTGTGAGGGTGTCTTTGGTTCCTACCATCCATATTTTGATTATGTTTAATTTCTATAGCTGCCAGAGATCTATTGTGTGTCTCAGCAATTCACCCTGGGCTCCTCAAGATTGCTTAGACTGGAGTTGGAATAGGCCTCCTGATGAATTTACTTGGAATCTAGTTAATAACAAGTCACCAGAAAGCAATTTCACGTGTTTACTACTGCTCTGAAAGATATAAAATCTGTCCTGGCTGAATTCTGGATGAAAGAAATAGAGATGAAAGCAGAGGAATTCAGTTCAGACTAGCCATGTTATTTTTTTATGGGGTAGGTCATCGAGAGGGGAAAGTAAAAAAATAAAAATGAAAGGTTGGCTGATAATGGGTATTCAGTGTGGTTATTGTGTCCATATTTAAACATGCAAATAATTGAGCTTTACCCTGTTCTTACTTTGTGTTATTTATTTACATACTCTTTCTTTGGGGTACCTTTGTCAATGAAGCAGTACAATTTGGTTAGAAATAAAAGCACAGAACATCTCACATTTTCCTTTCCGTATTGGAATAGCCAATCAGGAAAACCAAGCATGTAGATTTATCAGTTCTTGACTGCTGAACTCTTGTTAAGAAGTTGTGTGGCATTAATTAGTGTCTGCAGCTGCTCTACCATGTCTTTTCAACTGAGGGTCCTGTTCAAAAATCACGAAGTATAGACATTATTATAACAAGTCACTTAAATATTTTCCCTTGAGAGAAGACTGACTTCCTTGCAAGCGCCTTCATGTCTGAACTCTTTGTTGGAAGGACTGTAAGATCCACCTTCTCTTGGGGAGGAGCTGTAGGAAAATAAACCTCCAGGCTTTCCTGGAGCTTCTTCGGGAGCTGGATTTTGGCATTGTCAGGCCAGTCCTCCTTCATCTCTTTCCTGGTTTTGTGGTGAATTCTGTTTAAAGATGTGGTTATGCTGAAGTGTGTCCAGGAGGCTCAGTAACACTGGTTAATGTTGCAGGACAGATGCTCAAATGAACGGTCTTTTGAGGGCTTGTTTGCCTGGGAACTGAGCAATGTGTTGTATCACGCAGGGGTGGGTTCCACTGCCCACACCCAGGCAGAGCTAAAGCTGCTGCAAAGCAGAGGTGGGAACTGTTAAAATGTGTGTGTGTATACAGACAAAAAAACCTGCCCAGCTCAGCGTTGTCACTGCCCCAGCTCAGGGAGTGTTGCTGTGCCTGGTGGTGAATGGGGCTGGGAGGGACCTTTGCCAAAAGCAGGGCTTGGGCCTGAGTCTGGACTGGTCAGTTCCGTCAAAGTCCAGACTTTCCTGAGAAGTTTAAACTAGCAGAAAACAAAGTGGTCAATTCTGGAACCACAATGGATATGTGCTTTCACAGCTCCCTCTAGCAGTATTCCAAACTTTGTAATAACCAGATGAACATCTGAAATTACTGTTGATACAATATGGCTTTTGGTACAGTTACTGTGCTAGGCTGGAACAAATGTGAAAATCTGTTTGGTCTCTTGAGGGATGCAATATTATTTTACTCCCCAATCTAAATCACTCTGAAAGTAAGTCACATGTTAGCAAAAAAAAAAAACAAACCAAACTCCTGTGAGGAAAGCAGCCAAAGTTTTGAAGCTGTTTTCATTTGGTTTCAAACCAGAACATCTTCCCTTAATGTATGTATGTAAAAAGGGATAAAAGCAACTTCTATTAATGATGTTTTTATGATGTTGTTTCTAATGTTTTGGATCACACTGCTGAAATTCATGTTAAGGAAGAATAAAAATGGATGGCGACAGTTTTGGAAAGGAGGGAAAAATAATCCTCCAAACAATCACTTACCAGTGCAAATGTTCCACTAAGGGGTCCCCTGTGCACTTTGTGGTGGTCCATTTGTTACTCTGCATTTTGAAATGCCAAGGGTTGCAGTAGTTTTGGGCTGGCTGTGCCTGTATCTGTTAGTGCTGAACGTGAAGTACTCATGCTTTTTCAAGTATCAGAATCCCCCTTTTAACCCAAATGATTGCTCTGTCTCATTTTCCTTTTACATAACAGAAAGCTCTGTGCTTGAAACAATTACATCTTTCATCTTTGCCAGCTTGCAAGTCAATAAACCTATTTTCACCTTTTGCATCTCCCTCTCTAATGAAAGGCATAAAGTAATGTAATATATTTCTCACAAAATGTTTCTCCCAAGTCTTCAGCCACTGACAATTAAAGTACAATGTACTTATTACAGCAAAACAGAAAAACATATGGAAAAATATAACTATATTAACATCTGCTGCCTTTCCTCCATCTGCTGTTTTTGGCCACACTTTTGTTCAAACCTGCCAAAAGAACTCATATTCCAAGGGTCTCATGGCACATCAACCACATCTTCAATTAAAGTTCCCAATTTCTTGTTTGTTTTGATGGCACAATGGGATGTCTGCTCTGCATCCATGTGGCTGCATGAGAGCTTCAAGCAGAGCAGTGGTGGTTTTACAGTTTGAAAGATGTTAGTGTGGTAGGACAGGAGACAATGGGGTGACCACAGCGTAAAGTTTGTAGTTGTGGAGGCAAAAGGTTTCGATTTCAACTAAGAAACACCTCTCAAATGCACCAAGATAAGAGCAGAAAAAAAAGATTTAATTGTAGAGATGCCATCCTCTGACTCCTCTGGCAATTGGAAGGTGTCATTATTGAAATAATTAACAAGCACTACAAAATAATATGTCACAGAGCTGTAGTTAATATTGAACAGAAACTTGTTTTAATTAGCTTTTCATAGTTCTGTTTAAATTCTTCTCCGTCACAGAACAGGCAAAATAGATGGTCTTGTGAAAGCTGACGAGGTCTGTGAGGGTTTGACATGTGATGCAGATTTGAAGCTCTTTCCCACCTCTGGGAGCTGGGAGCTGGTTTGGATCCAGAGCAGCTCACCCCAGCAAGCAGCTATGCCTGCTCCAGCTCCGGGGGCCTCAGTTGTGTGTGAGCCTGCATGACTGCCCAGGCATTGCATATTTCCACCAGGTCAATATTTGGGTGCTTTACTATGTGAAAGGAGGAAAAATATGTAGTTTTTTATAGTACAGGTGTTTGATTTATAGCTGGTTCTCGAGGGCAGCATGTCCAGTACTTTGTATTTAGAGGAAGATCTGTGTGTTTTGTTGCTCTGTGTGTGCACGTGCATATTTCTGTTTGTTTTGCTGTGTCTTTGAGGTACCAATCTTTGCCAGAGGAAGAATATGAGAATACGTTCCCAGTACAAAAAGACAGCAAATCCTTCCGTGCTGGGGAGAAAATGAGTTGTCAGATAAACTGTAACTGTGAACATTTACCATTCAGGGCTTGGTTGCACATGGTCCATCCATCTGTATAGTATTTATAGGACTTGGTTGATAAAGAAATCGTACAGTGAATAACTTTTCCTAAGAAGGGAGCATTTTCTTATTGTTGGGAGGAAGTGCTCTGCACAATGCAGTGAGCACCTCTGGCAGATAAATGCAAGCTGCTGTTGTGTGCCTTTGTGAACTGATTAGGGTTTTCTCTTACGTTCCCTCCAAAGCCTCCCCAGACGGAACCTTCCAGCAGCACTGTGCCTGTGGCAGGCGATGCTGGAGCAGAACGGGTGGGCTCTTCCCTGGGCTTTGGTGCCCTGAGCTGGATCCCTCAGTCACAGGCTGTGTGCCCTTGCTGCTGCAGAGCTGGTGCACCCCAGTCTGCTGATGTTTGGGTCCCTGATGATTTAAATGCACATTAGGTTGTCTCTCTGAAAGCAGATTTGAAATTGGTCTAGTGCTGGCTTTTTGTGTAATGCAAAAATTACCAGTCCTATTGCCTAATGCAGGCTGTTGGGAGATGAACTCCTTCCAGGGGCAGTGGGACACTGCTAGTTGTAGCTAATGGCTTTGCAGTGTATTCTAACCCTGCAGTGGGATGTCCCTGAGAAAGGGCTGGCTTGATGGAGTTTTCCCGGGCCCAATATTGGAGCCATAGTCTTTATCTTTAACCTCCTGCCTTTAGCACACAGGATACAGAACTGTAACTGAAAGATTACAGGAGAATTTGTGACCTGGGCAACCCCAAATGCATATTTATGCTTGAACGTGCTTAGCTTAGATGCAAATATAGGCGACAGATGTGTCTTGCAAATATAGGCAAGTGAAACGTGAAGAGAGGCAGTCTGCAGGTGTGTACACTTACCTGGGGTCTGGCTGAACTGGTGGGGGTTGTGCTTGCAAAAGCCTCTGAAAGTGTTAACAGGCTGTCATTAGAATCCATTTGTCATTACAGACAGCTGTGAAGTTCTTCCAAATTCTCTGTATTTGTGCTAGGTGCAGTGAGCAGCAGCAGCTGTTGTTGGGTCTGTAGTAGGTGACAGCAGCAATTTATTCCGTGGTTTCCTCAGTAGATTGCAAAGGCTCTACAGAAGCCCAGGTTTTCCCTCCTGAGATAGATGGGACTTTGAATTCAATCAAGCTCAGAGTACCTGAGCCCGAGACCCTCAATCACTGCAGATAAAGTGGCTAATACACCAAAGAGTGAGAAACTTTAATAAAACACACCAGAGGTGGAGTTTGGAGACTTAAAGTCTGTGTGTTCAACAGGAAGCAGAATTTGAAGCAGAACTCAAATTCTTGCATTACATAAAATGGCTCTGAGCTTAAAATGTTATTTTTGCATTAACATGATAATACTATTTTTAGCATCAATGGCAATCAGTATGTAACTGGCAGTGATCTCATGCACACTCCTGGGTACAGACTGTTCTTTCCCGGTTTTGGAGTATTTGCTTGTTATTGCTGAACCGCAGCGTGCACACGCTCAGCAGAGGCCCCACAGTCATTAAAACTCTCCCTGCCAGGGCTCTTGCCACTGAGCACTCAGCAGTTAACCTCTCCTTGTATCTCCTGAGAACCAGATAAAGTTAGGACAGAACATTTCTGTTTGTGGAAACCCTTCTCTTAGGCCTGTGTTCTGTGACAGACATCCACAGTGTCACACTTCGTCTTGGAAACCTGGTGCTGCAAAGTCTCCAGAGGTTTCTTCACAGCACTTCCAGAACCTGAAGCAGCTCCAACAGGGCTGGAGAGGGACTTTTTGCAAGGGCATGGAGTGATTGGACGAGAGGGATGGCTTTGAACTGACAGAGGTTAGGGCTGCAGGAGAGGCACAGGTGAAATATGTGCTCTTGGGTGGCTCGTGTTGTGTGTGACACCTGTAATACTCAGTGATTGAATAGGGTAGCCTCTCAAATGAGTTGAATTTGGATAGAGCCTTTTCTGGTCTATGCCTAGAGAGAATTGCTCTATTGCAAAGACCAAAATGGTGCTTTCAATAGCAGTGTTAGGTGTTGGTTTGAAAATACTGCTTCTGTCTTTGGCTGTGGACACATACAAGCTATATTAATAGGCTTATGCTTCTCATTTGGTCCTGGTATAGCCTTCAATTTTTTAAGTGATTTGCAAGCACAGAGATAAGGAGGTGCTGCTAACAAATAGCTAGATAAAAGTTGAAAAAAATGATGATTCAGACAGTGAACCTGCTGACGTACACCCCATGGTACTGTCAGAACTGGGATTGCCTGGTTTCAAGGTCATCTTTCTGTGAGATGACTCTGCCCTGTCTTGAATGTCTTAGACATCCATGACAAATAAAATCTGCAATTAATCCAGTACTGTAAAAATTAAGTATTGCAGAGCAAATAAAACCCATCTTCATGTAGCCTGCTGAAAACCTGACGTGCTGCTTTTTGCTTGTACCCCTGAACTTCACAAATGAACACAACTTATTGTCAGCAGCTGCTGCTGTTCTGAGTGCTGAGTTTCATTTCCTCTGCACTGCAAACGTGTACATTCTGCTCGCACGTGTGGAGCCTATCTTGAAATCATTGTACTGTAAAAATCCCACTTGGCTTTGGCGAAAGCAATCGAGAGGGAAATGCAGATCAAAGGTGGGTGGAGGTTTCTGGTTTTGTGGCATTTAACACTTGCACCAACAGGTGTGAGCTTGCGTGAGGCTGGATTTGATGTTCCAACTGGGGTATTTGTTATGTGTCCTTATGTTCCAATGTGTATCTATAGCTTTTGGTTTTACACTTGTTGTACAGACCCTGCTTTATTTTTAGTCCCTGCTCCTCCCAAAGAGCTGTCCCTGCAGACACTGGGTGTCCTGTGTGGTGGGAGTTTTTGTGGTGTTCACTGTCCCTGCAGGCAGAGAAGAGTTGTGGCCCAGCTTCGTTTTGTGTCTGCCTTGGAAACATTTAGAATTAATTTGTTTTTTCAGATTCCAGCATGTAGACTTGGAGAAGCATTTCCCAGAGGGGGCAAAGCACTTGAAGGAGGAAAATAGTTTAAAGAGGTGAACCATACACTGATAAATCTGCTGTTTGCTTTGGTTTTTTCTCCTGAGGTTTCATCACAGCTCTGTGCTCTGTGCCAGCCTGGTGGGATCACTGCTGCCATGCCCGGAGCTGCAGCCTCTGGCAGTCCCAGGGGAGCTGCACAGCTTGTCCAGCACCCCTGCTGCAGGGGTGGCAAATGGAGAGCAGAGATTCCCATGGAAATGTCACATTAGGGCAGTGTCAGATGCTGTTTGAAACAAGAACGGGCCCACACCTCATCTTTTGGCAGTTTGTCACGCTCCAGAGAGGTTTGGAAGGAGCAGGAGGGCAGAGTGTGGGCAGGGCTCTGCACTCCTCAGCACATGGGAGGTGTGTGCCCATTGCTCTGGGGGAGGCCAGTGTCTCCTTTGTGGGTAATAAGAATTACTGTGAAGAACCAATAGTGAACATCTCCTTCCCTTCCTCTCCTTTTTTATCAATGTGCATTTGCTTTACAGATTAGGATTTCTTTTTTTTTTCTTTTATTTGAAGACAAAAATCATTTAGCAAGAGTCAGCCTGTGAGAGAGAATGTTGCCAAGATTCGTAGAAATATCCTGTCGTGGTGTTGCCTTAGAGACCATAGCAAAGGTTTATTGAAGACGACAGAGTTGGTGTTTTTCTTTGAAGATCCATCAAAGATACAGGGCTAGTGGTGGGAGCTGGGCCCTGAAAATAATTTTTTTATTTTAGTTTGGTCATTCCTGGGAATGAAGGCTGCCTTGAAACTATGTTTTGTTTATTTTGTTTCTCTTTGGTTTTCAATAAACACCAACAAAGCTGGGGAAGGGTCTGGAGCAGAAGCCCTGTGAGGAGCAGCTGAGGGAGCTGGGATTCTTTAGCCTGGAGAAGAGGAGGCTCAGGGGAGACCTTATGGCTCTCTACAAGTCCCTGAATGGAGGCTGCAGCCCGGTCAGGGCTGGTCCTGTCTCCCAGGTAACATGCAACAGGACAAGAGGAAATGACCTCAAGTTGTGCCAGGGAAGCTTTAGATTGGATACTAGGAAAAAATTTATTAAAGGAAAGTTGTGAAGCACTGGAACAGGCTGCCCAGGGAGGGGGTGGAGTCACCATCCCTGGAGGGATTTAAAAGCCGTGTAGGTGTGGCACTAGAAGACACGGTTTAGTGGTGGATTTGACAGTGCTGGATTAATGGTTGGGCTTCATGATCCTGAAAGACTTTTTCTGCTTAAATGAACCTGTGCTTCTGTATATATGCTATTCTTTTCCTTAAAGAAGTAAGACCGAGAAAAGAAATTGATTTCATGCTTGCCCTTAAACGTTAGAATTTTATTTTTTAAAAAATATTTCTCCACAAACTAGAATTATTCTGTTTGTTTGGAAAATGTTTGGATTTTGGTTTGCGAGTTGTTGTCTGGTGTTGAGTTTTGCTTTTAAACTTCATTGCATTCCTCTGTGTCTGACAGCTAGAGCTAGTTGCAAACTAGACATTTTCATGGAGAGAGAATCACTTTATTCACTCACTGAACAACTTCTTCTAATGAATAAACTATTCAAACATTTCTCATTGCCTAGCTGCAGAGGTCAAACTGATACTGACTCCCTGCATGGCCTGGGATAAGTCATTATCTCCCTCTCCTTTCTCTGCAAGCCCTGACTGTTAAATAGTTCCTCCCAGAAGAGGTGTGAGAAACAATTAGCTCATGCTGATAAAATGTTTTGAATACAAAATGTGGTTGATAGGTGCTAAAAGATGCTCCCATCAGTCATCATTAGTGATGCTGTCATTTCCCAGCCTCTGATTTTTGGTTAGGTGTTCCACAAGTGGAAAGGAAACAAGACAGACTCAAAAAGTCTAGCAATAATTTTATTCCTGTCTTCAGATGTTTTAATAACAGTTCATCATTGATTTTATCTACTACTGATCACTTTTGCAAACAGAGATATTTCCACCTCTGTGAGTCTAAAAATTGTGTCCTCCGTAAGTTTCCATAGTTGGAGCAAAGGCAACTCAACCTCACCCACCCCTGATGCAGAGTAATATTTTACAAGGTCTATTCCTTTTCCTTTATATGATAGATTTGGAATGTTGCAATGTTATGGGCTGTGTATTATCTAAGAGCAGGGACAGGAGGAACATGATGGTTGCAAGCTGACACCTGAGCCTGGCTCTAACCCTTCCAGGGAGGCTTCAGACGTGTAGAGACTCAAAAACAAAGCAAAAAAATCAAACAAAACAAAACAAAAAAAAACCCAGGGCAAAATTAGGAGGGATTTGGTTTGTTGCAGTTACTTCACTGAAAGAAAGCTCAGACTGTAGTCAGGTGGTGCTTTCTGCAGAGCAATGAGGCAGTTCTGGGATACTAAACTGTGATTGTTCATCACAAGGAGTGCAGGAAAGCACTGGAGGACCTGCTTTTGCTCCCTTGAAACCTGTGTCTGTTTTCTCATGGATATTTAATGGTGTCAGGGTGAAGTGTCTGGTTAATCACTGCTCACAAACCTGTGTAAAACCTCCCTGCTCCATCTGAGACAGGGCTTGGACTCTGGCCCAGTGAAGAAGAGATGCCAGTGCAGGTGGCTTGGGCACCCCAGAGGCCTCTCAGCTTCTGTCTGCTGCAAACCCCAACACAGGGATTTTCTGCTGTATGCTGGATTGTAATTGATCTATGTTTTTATGTAAGAAATGCTTGTAATGCATGGGATGTGACTGGTTTAGTAAGATGAGTATAATTTTTCTCCCCATTTATAGGATGGCTATTTTTCCCACCGACCGAAAGAGAAAATGCGAACAGACAGCAATAATGAAAATTCGGTCCCCAAGGACTTTGAAACTATTGATAACAGTAACTTTGCTCCCAGGACTCAGAGACAAAAACACCAGTCTGAGCTGGTGAAAAAACCCCTTAGCAAACAAAAGGAGCACTTGAGAAAGAAACTGGAAGAGGAAAAGATGAAGGAGAACTTGCTGCTGGGGAAGAACTCCAACGAGGTGGTACAGTTCAGCGATCACCCTGGAAAAAACAGCAGCAACAGCAACAATCTGAAGGAGATTGACAGGTTTCCCACACAGCATCTTTTAAAAAAAATTGAGACCAGCTCCCCTGAAGTGAAATACGACCAGCCACCCAAGTGCGAGGTGACGGGCAAAGAGGCCATCTCGGCCATGTCCCGCGCCAAGTCCAAGCAGTGTCGCCAGGAGATCGCCGACGTGTATTGCCAGCACAAGCTCGGGAAGCTGATGCCAGAGCAGGTGACACGTTTCTGTGCCCTGGAGGGTAAGTGGGGAGATGGAGAAGGAGCAGTAACACACTGTCTTGGGGGAAGCATTCTGTGTAATTGGAATGGCCTTCTGATGACAAAAATGGCTTTATTGCAGGAACGTGTAATGGGCTTAGTCTGTGCAAACAAGGGAGGTTGTGGGGATGTTTTTAACAGGGAATTACATGGATGTCACAAGATCCTTGGTGGATTCCTGTAGAATTCACTTCCACCAGATTTTTATTGCACAATGTGATCTAGGTATTCAGCTGCTACTCCTATTTCTTTTAATTCTGAATCTACAGACAAAGAGAAGTGTAGTCAGTCTCGCTATGCTTTGCAGGAGTTTTGTGTGCTTTTTGGTAATTGGAGAACAGCCATTGTGAATTTTAGAGCGTTATGCTAACCAGTACATGAGTGGCATTTCTGTTATGGCCATATGGCTGTTTTTCTGTCACGGTGGAGTCCTAAGCATTTTGATAACCCCAGTAATTATTAAAAGTATATAAAAAATTCAAAAGCACAGGGAAAATCCAATTTTGTGGCTGACTTCTATTTTTAATGTTATTGAATCAGCAAAAGTTATTTTCAAAATCACTGCTGGAAAGTCAGTTACCTCTGCTGGCCTAAGCCAAGCTTTGATTTGTTGTTTTGGTTCCTCCATGCCCTCAGATCACAAGTTACCTCTCAGCTTGCTGTCAGTTTGCATGTCTGAGCTGACCTTTTTCTACTTTTCAAAGAGTGCTTCATGTGCCACCATTCATCCAGCTATAAGCTCTCCATAGATTAAAATGCGTTTTAGAAAAAAATAGCATTGATCAGTTGATCAAAGTGGGTATTGATCAAGGAGCATTACCCACAGCAGCATTTGTTTATACAAGAGTCCAGAGTCCCCACCCTGTAACTGGCACTTCCAGCCCATGCACAGAAGGATATGCCATGTCTTTGTCCAAGCTGAAAGTGCAGAGGGAATTTATAAACTAGAGAATATGTCTTCCTTTGAGACTGTAGAATAAACACGATGATCCATGGGAACCAGGGAATATTTAGCTCCTTTCATTGAGAACATCCTCTAATGGCTTGTTCACTGCATCATCACAAAGCAGTGATTACTGCAGGGTGAGTTCAGTGTGGTAGAGAGCAGGACAGTGTTGCTATTACAGAGATTAGGAGGTTAAGTTCCCTGACAGTGAAAAAGAGGAGCTGCCCCAGAGAATGTATCCAAAAAAGCACATCTCCCTCTAACAAGATCCTTAGGCTTTTAATTTTGGCTTTTAATCCATCTTACCAGGATGAATGGTCTGATCACCCCTATTCCCCACCCCAGTGCATCTGTGACTGTTTTGTTTTGGTTTTTTACCGTGTCTCTTTTGGTGTTTTTTCTCCCTTTCTTATCATGCTAATATGCCAAATTGTTAAGCTGGGTGGGCAGGCACCAGAGACAAAGAATTAATGGAGCAGGCAGAAGATGTGGTGTTCAGTGGGAAGAAGGGAAGAGGGACAGTGAAGGCAGCACAAGTTGAAGGGCGGACAAGGGAACAGGGAGAGTTAATAACTGAGCAAAAGCAGACATCAGTAACAGGATGAGCATCAGTGGGTACCCTGGGCACTGCTGAGGTGCAACTGGTGGAATCCACTGTGAGGAGCATGTTCCTGCTATTCCTTCCCTCTTCTTCCCCCTTCTTCCCTAAGGGCAGGGCTGTCAGCTCTGGTCTGTGAGAAAGCTGAGGGAGGTCAGCACCTTGCAGACACTGTCCTACACTCCTGAGATCAAGAAGATGTCTTATGGGATCAGTGCTATAAATCTTGTGTAGGTAAATGTATCCCATATACAAATGTGCAGATGTATCCTGGCCAGAGCTGGAAGGTGTATTGCCATTAGTGTGGGCAGACACTGCAACTGTGCAATTTTGCACACACCTATGGCTCCATGGCCTGCTTGGTAATCTGTCTGCCACGGATGCAGGGTGACTTTCCGGAAGTTTTAAACAGCTACCATCCTTAAAAACAGGTTTCTCAAGAAATATTTATTGTTTCCTTTTTAAATACAGGATTTATCTTTTATGCCCTGCAGTCAGGATAATTGTGTGGTCTTAGAACCAAGCACAGTGGCACATTTTACACTTGAAGCCTTTCAGCATGTGTCTACGTAGCACATTGGTATAAATGCTTCCATTGTAATGTCACAGTAAAATTCTCAGGAAAACTGGAAGCTACAAATATGACTAGAAAAATGAAGAAATTGTACAAATATGATTAATTTGGGAAGAACCTCATGTGTTAGGGATATATACCACAGTAAAAAATTAGGTGTAAAAAGACTGTGTCTAAATTTTTTAGGTTTGCTGAGCTAGAGTTTAATTTAGTTTTTTATTTTAAGTGGTGGCACTTGTTTTAAAAGAATAATTAAGAGACATCTTAACTTAGCCAGATGGATACATGTGGAAAATGTTGACTTTTCTTTGCCTCAAGGTTATTTCCTCCTGCCTGTGCTGACAGCTGAAGTTAACCACTTCAATTGCCAGATCTCCTTGGCAGAAAGTCTGGACATCCTATATTCAATACGAGGTTGCTCTAGAGCAGATTTGGGAGCTTTGCTGTGGGGAAGTGGCAATGCAGCAGCATTTGGAATAGGACATGAGTTGCTAATGCAGGAAGCAGCAGTGCACAAGCAGATTGGGTCATCAAACCTACAGAGGAGATCCAGGTTCAAAGTCATTTCCCAAATGTTTGAATACAGAGCTCTCAAGACAGAAATGGGGAACCCCAAAACTGAAAATGCCCATTGCCTCCTGGAAGGCCTTGTATGTGTATAACTTGGTAAGTCACTTGAATTTATAGCCCTGTTAAAGGAACATTGTTTGAGTTTCAGTGTGTTGTGGTCCCATATCTCTCCTCCCACCGTAGAACATAAATACTGCTGTTCTTCAGTCACAGAGTGACTCCATCCCTCATGAAAGGTGATTTCAACTCTGGTGGTCCTTGAGAGGAGTTGAGCTTGGTTAGGAGATATTTGTGAAGTACTGGACATCAGCTTTTGAGGATGTAAGACACCCCATTGTTAGGGTTGCTGGTAGGGGGAGATGTGGGTAGGGGCCTTGGCACTTAATGTATTGGAAAAGCAATCTGGTGTTTTTCAGCAGCAGTCAGACATCTGGGGTCTGAGTCTGTGTATTCAGCAAGTGAGTATTCTTGCCTTCAGTTTGGTTTGAACAAAGGTTTCCTGTCTGTTTTCAGCAAAACTGTGAAGTATAAATATTTATGCCTTGAAGCAGCACATTCATCCATTATCCCAACATATGAACGTGTTCCCAGTCCTGTGGTTTCCATTGAGATGTCATCCAGAATTTAATCCCCTTGGATCTTCTCTCAGCTGATCAAAACCATGACGCTGCTAAGTGTAGCTATCAATCATGGACAGGACACCATCCAGCTGGATTGTCATAAATGTTAAGTGATACATTCACTTCAGTGGTTATCAACGAGAACAGGATCATACAAGCTGTTTCTTTTTTAAGTATTTTATTGTTTCCAAAGGCAGCAGGGAAAGGAAGTTGATTATAAGGCTCTTCAGTGATAAAAGAAAGGATTGTTAAAATCAAGAGCAGGATATTCCCTACCTGACATGCAGGTGTTATTTCTGTGAGCGCTGCAGTCCCTCTAAGGGCATTGATGCTGAAGCAGTGGAACAGGACATGGCACCTTCACCAGCCACCTGACTTGCAGAGCTGGTGAGCTGGCATTGCCCTGCAAGCTGCTCCTAAAAACCGAGCACAAATGCTATGGCACAGGAGATTGGTGTCAAAGGCTTTAGGTGCAGCCTTACCCAGTCATGGCTAAGATCAGGGAACGGGCAGCTTGCAAGTGTCCCTTCACTCAGAAGGGAATGTTGGCCTTCATAGAAGTGTGCTTTGGGGAAAATACATTCACAAAATGTAAGAGGGGAAATGTAGGTTCAACACAAGATTAGATGAGGAAATAGCAAATCCAGTCCTGTGCAGCTTAAGGAGAAGATACTGGGAGACATCCTTTGGGGAGTTCCTTTCTTCTCAGGAGACATGGTACAGAGATCAGCAGCCTGTGGGCAGTGTGGCAGATGTTTCCTTGCTGGGGCCATCTCTGACCTAGTCCTGTACAGACCAGACTACAGACACTCCTGGTGTGCCAGAGTCTCTTCTGCTCACCAAAGCTCTCGGTGGATGTGGAGCAGCTGCCTCCCTTCTTTGTCCGTCATCATGCATGGTCCTCCTCTTGTGCAGAGGTACTGGGAAGAAGCAGAAGTTTATATGAGAATTCTTAGCTCTAAAATACCCATCACTCTGTACCTAGATAAAATCCCCTTGGATGAAGCACAAGTGACCTGATCTGTGCCATGTTACCCCCCACAGAATCCATTATTACTGAGGGCAGGAGCACAGTCCCTGAATGGCCACTGTGACCCTGACCCTGCCCAACAGCAACGGGCAGCAGTGCAATTGCAATTACACAACTCCACATTTCAACATGGTATTGAATTTGTGCTTTCTACTTCCTGTCTTTCTCCTGAGAGGAAAAAAGCCCAGCTGCTGCCCTAGTAGCTTGATTCAGCCCCCAAGTTCTCTGTTTTTCACTTCCATGTGGATGTTGGTAGTTTGCAGCTCTGCACCCCTTGCCTTGCAGGGTTGCTGGAAGGGCACAGAGCACGATTCCTGCTTGGTCACTGCCACCAGGTCAGGAGCCATTGCAGGCACTGTCCCAGGTGTGCAGCAGGCCTCCTCTGGGCCAGCTTCTCTCGGCTGCCATATTCCCAGGGGAGACTCTGGCACAATCCTTATCATTAATTACCCAGCTGGGTTTATTCTTGACCCAGATCCATGGCCCTAGGTAGACCAAAGGTACATAGCAGAGTTTTTTGAGAAGTGTTTTCTAAGATGTAGTTCTAGCAAATGAAAAGTCTCTAGGAAAGCAGAGAGCCCAAAGTGATCCTGATTTATTTCCCCTGGGTTTTTCTGTTGTCTTTTCTTAGTTTTTAAAATCAAACAGGTTTTCTGCTACCTTCATCCCTGTGGGGTAAACCAAACTTAGAATAAAGTAGGAAAATAATCAAGCTGCCCTCATTCCAAATAATTTATCAGCACTGAAGGATTTTTTTGCAGATCAAACTGCCTTCTCCCTGGTTGCTTATTGATAATGCTGCTCTGGCACACTGAAGCAAGTGCTTCCAGCTTCTTAGAGGCTGCCAGGAAGAAAATTTTCCATTTTATTTTAGAAAACGCAACCTTTTGGTTTTCAAACTGAGAGAAGAGAGCTCTGGAGCTCTGCTGACTAACACACAGGTAATAGCAATCTGAATGTCTATAATGTTTTTATCTGACTTCCAAGCACTCAGCAGAAAGGTGCGATTTGCAGGAAGGGAGAGGATGAGCCACAAGGTGCCAAATACTTGTGGGGTGGAGCAGAGTGTTCTTCAAGGCATGGAAATGACAGGATCCTCTAAAGAATTTTAAAAGACTGGGAGCTGTAATGAAGCAAATAGAGGATTTCATCTGCTCAATATGCATGTGTATGCACACAGTGACATATAAATGCATGGTTTGTTTAGCTTTTAAGATTTTGGCTGTGCATTTTTGGACTCACTGGATTTGATCTACAGACCATTGAACCCCAGATTTGTCTTTTTCTGCTGGTTTCAGGATTCCGAATGACATTGGCTGCTGCTCCTTCCTGTGTTGTTTAATCTGTTAGTGTGACAGAATCACTGTGGTGAGCTATACACTGTTTAAGGAGCATGTAAGAGCCACTGCACATGCAGCCCAGACAGCATTTTAATTTGCTGCACCACAGATGACTCTGGTTGCAGTAAATTTACTGTGAGTAGACTAATTGCAAAATAACCCTAATTGAGTAGTTATCAGCAAACAACATCCTGTGGAACAAAACTGCTTACAATTAATAGCATTTAAGCCATGCACTGGCATTCTGCAGAACGCTAAGATGTAATTACACCGTGTACAGAGATTGTGTTCTGTTCTGGAAACCATGTTTCCAGCACTGCTTTCATTATAAAGGGCCGTTTCAAGATTCAGTACTTGCATTTTAGGCAAAATGAATGTATGAAATAAGTGATGTGTCTCTTCCCTTACGTGTGTGAAGCAGAACCAACTCTAATAAAATCAGTGAAGCTATGGCACTGTCAGGAGAAAAATGAGATCTGAGGAAGTGTGTATGTTGCCAGTGATTCTCAGATTAACTTCTATTATGGCCACATGTACAAGTTTGGATAGTTAAAACTGGGATGTAAGAAATGAAAAGCTACTTTGCTGTTCTGGCTGAAGATGGGCCCTACCTCATGGCATGGATGAGGAATGCAGTCTCTCGTTAAAGTGATGGGAACGCACGTCAGTGCACAGACCCAGAGGGCACACCAGCCCCTGCCACCAGTCTGGGTGTGCAGACAGCCCCTGCCTTGCTGTTGGGTCACTCTGGTCATTTGAAGGCACTGATGGGGCAGCCCTGGTGTGAGAGCTGACAAAACACTTCCCCCTGCTCACGGCTGATTTGTTCCCTGGGCAGAGGGCCAAATAAATGAATTATCCTTAGAAACTGGATCTGGCCAGTGGGTCAGAAACTGGACAAGTTTCTTTACCAAAGGAAGTTGTGTGTACATCTTGTAAGGGAACTGGAATTGCTAGAAATGTCCTTGTGGCATCCCAAACTAGGGTGACGCTGTTTTGCCATCTCCTTGCATCTCTGGGGACAGCTGCACTGTAGAAAATAGGGGACTGGTGTTTCTCTGATGTGTGTGAGATTGTGACATTGCAGAGCTGAGGGATTTTTCCTCCAAAAATAAGGCTGTGATGAGAACAGGCTGGCTCTGTCAGCGCTGTCTTGCATAGACAGCTTTGGTTTTAGAAGAAATTCAGCGAGGGAAAAACTGTTGGGTGTCTGTGCCAATTAATCCTTTCATTTAAATACAGATAGCTCCTGTCTAGATCATCTGCAAGTTTAGAAGGGGGAGAATGAAATCAGCCTGATGTTCCTCTTGTTTTTTTCTTGTGATGCTACCGTCTGGTCATGTTTCTCCACGTCAGGCCTGTCTGATCACCTGTGGGTCTGCAGGCTGCAGACTTGGTCCCCGAGAGCAGACTTGCAGAAATCATCTGGCAAATGGCATCTCAAGGAAATGCTGGGAGCGATGCATGACACAAGGAGTGGGGGGCAGAAGGGGTGGAAAATTTATGGTCAGCAGTCCTAGTTCTCACCAAGCCTCTGTTTTGGAAAATGTTATCATTTTGTGGAGCATTAAAGGGGGAGTGTGGGCAAGCGTGGGAGAGGATAATGGCTAAGTATGTCCTTGCTGCAAACCTCTTGGGAAGAGAGCGTGAGGGGAGCAGAAGCTCAGTGAATATTTTGACAAAGATTACTATGTATGTACAGAGATGAAAGAAAAGTATTTAAGTGATTGTTAATGCTTCCCAGTGACCCTGAAATGTGTGGACAGAGTGTTAGTGGGGAAAGTCAAATACTACCATGGCTAAAGAAAATTGTTGATACTAAGGTATGAGCTGAGGGGAGCAGCGAGAGGAATCAGAAGGACCAAGAAACCCAACCCAAAACTAAAGCACCAAACCCAACCTCCTCCCTACAGGGAAAACTTTAGCCCTACTCTTTTTCATACATAATGTTTTTCATATAAAATGCTTGTTGGACCTCTGGAGTGGAGTGGAGTCATCATGATGATTTTAGTAGGCAGACCCTGAAGAGGAAACATGGCACCTAATTATCCTAATTTTATTCAATACTAAGCAAGCAGCTGTGTACATCAGTACTGAGCTTGAGTTAAGGCTGCACAAGCAGCTTCAGTGTTATTCTTTCCTAATTCGACATTGCAACCATAACAAAACTGTGTTAGGCTGTCAGTGTAACATAGTAATTGTAAGCAGGCAGCTTTTAGATTTGCTCTTTGTTTTAAGCCTAAAATGCCACCAAGGACAAAGGAGCACAGATTCAGCTCTGTCTTTCTCACCATTGCACTTCTCCAAGTACCATTACTTAGCAAATACTCAGTTTTCACAGGAATCTGCAGCTGATGAACTATTATTTTGAGAATGGGGAAGTGTCATGTTCCAGAAGTGCCATGATAGCTGCAGCTTGAGGCTGCCACAGTTTAGTTTGAAGCCAGTGGCACTGACTGTATTACTTTTAAAATAATTGGGGAGGAAAGTATTGACATTTAATGTCTTCCTTTCTGAGCTGAGGCAAAGAATTTTCCTCTTTTGTGGCTTCTTGAAACAATACTTTAAATATATGCAGAGTTTGTTACAGTATTAAAAATATAATTAAAGGGAATGCACCCTGTTTCAGGAAGGTTTTTGAAAGGGTACATTTCTTTGATGTATTTTGGGAGTCACTGAGCTTTATGAGATCACTGGTTTGTAATGGCTTCCCCTGGAAATGAGGAAGAGTAGTTTAAGAGATCTAACTCTGAATTAAAATGCCAGCAATCTAGGCATGAAGCCAATCTTAGAGGACATTATTGCCATTTTAAGATTCCAAACCATAATTTACTTGTTTCTGTTGCAAATATTTCTTATGCAGAAGGTAGTTTTAAAACATCCGTCTTTTTTCTCCGTGAGTAATCATGCCTTCTATAGAAAAACTGAATGACAAGAATCTGTAGCTGAGCAACCTTGAAAAAGATTTTGAAATTGCTCATTGTATATTTCGTCTTCCAAGTAAATGCTTGTCTTTGATAGTTTGAGAGCGTGTTAGGAGTGAATAGCCCTGATTCACTGCTCACACAATTTTAATAACCACGGTACCTCACTGATTTATCGTTTAGTTGTGTCAAATAAGTTACTCCTGATTGGCACCTTTGTAAGGAGGAACAGAGCACTCCCATCTCCCAGTCCCTACTGCTGTCACCAACAGGCTCAGTTGAATGCACAGTAAAGGCTGAAGCATTTTACAGTTTTACTATGAAATAAGATACTGGTTTAAAGCTCTGGCCCTACTGAAAGGCCCATGGCAGAAGTCCATCATTTTTCCTCTCTAGTTTTCCCACCAGCCCCCAGGGAGGCCAAAGAAATTTTCAGTCCTTTCTCGTAGGGCTTGCTGCGGCTGAGTCATCTCTACCATCTCTTCTGTTCAGTGCTCACCCATTTGTCCTCATCCATGGGTGTTACTGCAAAAATGGTGGAAGATTTAAGTCAAAAAGCAAAACTACACTGCAGGAAAATCGTTATCTAATAACTCAAACTCTGTGGTTTCTGGGAAATATTTTGAATAGCAGTTGTATGTGTTTTCACATTGTGAAATTCGTAGGATTTGTTCTGCGGGACTGAATTGCTTATTGCCTTTTAAAACAGAACCCTGTGCCTGAGAGCATTGTCCAAACAATCCCTGAACTCTGTCAGCCTTGGAGCCCTGACCACCTCCCTGGGGAGCCTGGTCCAGATCCCAACCACCCTCTGGGTGAAGAACCTTTTCCTAATATCCAGCCTACACCTCCCTCAGTACTCTGCAGGTCCTGGTAGAGAGCACCACAAAAAAATCTCAGTCAAAAGGATCGTTTTCTACAAATCTCATTGGGAACCTCACTACTCAGCTAAGTTCAGGGCAGCCCTCGGTGTAACTAGAATACAATGACTTGTATCATTCTCTTTGTTGCAAGGTGATTGTGTCTCGTTTGTGGAGACTTCCTTGCCCATACTAATGGAAGTGTTTTGTTGAAGTCTTGATTAATTTCTGTAACTCATTAAAAGTTGTAAGAGAAACACTTTGCTGGTGAGAACGCACCTTTGTTGGTGACTGGCTGTAAACAGCAGCTTAAGCAGTCTGGCTGCTCACTCACCTGTGGTTTTAATTGCACATGAAGGCTTCCAGCCAGCCAATGGATATTGCTGTGCAGTGGAGCATTGCAAACGCTGCTCCTGTCAGACTGAAAGCTCTGTCTGTGTTACTGTACTGTATAATAGTGTGGAGCTCGACAGTGGTATGACTAAACAGCACCATACATTTTCATGTTCTTCATCTATTTCTGGGCTGTGATTCATTCTGGGCAATTTACTGAATAGTAGAGAGGAAAAGGGAAGTTCAAAAGAGAAATTTACTGCCATATATGTTTTACCCATTTGTACTTTCTCTTTTGCATGGGACTGAGGTGTAGGTACTCTGGAAGAATTCCACTCTGAGCAGGTTTGAGGTTCTATCCCCAAGTCATTCTCTCTGTCTGAGACAGTCACTTTCTTTGGTCATTTATTCAAAAGCACGTGAGGAATATACCCCCTTACAGAAGGGAAAGCTGGACAGGAGAGCCCACCCTGGCTCATTTGGCCACCTTGCCAGAGAAACAAATGGCTTAGGAGAGGCGTTGTTGAGATTAATCGTGAGGAGAGCTACCAAGAGTAATTGTGGAAAAGCCTGCTATGTAACACACACTGGATTTGCCAGTCCAGAGCAGAGGGAGGCGGCACGGAGCTGATGTGGTTTTGTAAACAAATCTATAATTTTCTGCCAGGAGGTGATCACAAAGCCAAGTTTCCTGTGAAGTGTAAAAAGCAAAGTGGACTAGAGGTTTAACTGATGTAATAAAGTAGCTCTGCTGACCCCTCTTAAGTGATGTCTTACTTCAGTAAATTTATTCTGTAACCTTTATTAGTGAACCATAAAATATCTCTATGCACTTCTATCACCAAAATTTTAAGTTCACTGAGAAATAAACAAGACAATTTTGTTGTTATAGGAGCAAGGAAAGATAAAGAGGTAGGGATTCTTTTCTTACTAGTCTATGGAAGTTACAGTCCAAAGCAAAGCCCAGCCATCCAGCATTTGGGAATAAGAACAGTTTTATGGCAGTTCTGATTCTGAAAATGTTCTACCTTGCAGATCCCTGAAAAACAAATGAGAAAATCACTTCTGACACGCTCATGAGGGATATTACAAGGAAGCTTCAGACATCTCTGGCATTCTTAACCTGGTCATCAAAAAGGAAATCTTAATGAGAAATCTCACTAGATTCAGCTCCATCATTTACAACTGAAAAGGCTGCAGTTAACACACAAGTTCACTCATTTTCATTTCTCTCAATCGTTTCTGGCCATTTGTAGACATAATTTGCCAAACATGCAAACATTTGTGTTTTCATAATGTTTGCTTTTACGTTGCAGCCTGCGAAATCGTAGGAAATAAATCGGTGATGTTAGGAGGCCCCAGTGCAAACTTGAAATCACTCAGGGAGTTCTACTGGAATCCATCCAAGCAGAAGGATCATTTCGAGAAGAGGAAAAAGGAAAGATGCAGTGTGATTGCTCTAGAAGTTATTGAAGAACTCTCAGCTAAGGAGGGACAGCAAGAATGTGCTCCATTACACCCTATCATGGGCCATATAAGCACTCAATAGAAATTGAGTCCTAGACCTGTACTGGGGAGACTTGGGTTTCACTCTGATGTGTCACAGGCTCGCTGGGACACCTCAGACAGCTCATGTCGTGTACAGACCAGGCATTTAACTCCATTGCAGACATATACAGAGGAAGAATGGTGGTGGTGATGTTGTTGTCTTAGTTTGGTATTTATGTGGATTTTAAATCCTGTTTATCAAGAGTCTTCAAAATAATTTTGTTACAAAATAACAGGTTTATTTCTGAGTTCCCTAAGGGAATTTGCTGATCAAAAGTATCTTTAAGGGGGAAAAATTCTCTCTTTCTCTCTTTTTCTGGTAGCTATTAGTATGTCTGATGGTTTTGTACCATACCAAATCTGTTCCCTTTGTTTCAGGGTGCTTAGGATGGGGAATGTGGTTTCACTTACCATATATTTCAAAGCCTGTCTAGTGCAATATTAGTTTCCACAATAAATTTCCCAAGGTAAAGTGACAAACCAGTAATATTTCATTATGAATCAGCTATCCATGAAAGATTGGATTTAGGTCAAAATTTATTACCCCGTGGAACTGAGGCCAATATTTAACATAATGTCAGCTATCTTGATATTAGAGAATTTTAATGGCTATGCAATTTTATTCAATGATGAAGTTATTTCAGTTGTAGTGTATGTCTGAGCAATTTGATACACAAAGCCTTGAGACGAAAATTAGATAAACATGGAAAATGGTGATTGATTGGTGGAAGGTTGCAATAATGTCTGCCTTGATATACCTTTTATTGTTAAATTATTTATCTAATGCAATCTCCTACACCTTTTAGTTGTCTTTAAGTTGGCATTAAATCGATATTTGAGTCTTCACAGTCAGAAAGACCTCATAACTCAAACTGATAAATATCTTCTAACACATCAGGAGGGATAATGGTCCATCTTAATATCTGAAAGTAAGAAAGGTGTTATTCTTCCTATTTTCTATGAATCTCTCTAGAAGGACCGAGCCATAAACCAGAAGAATTAAGATTAGAAGATGGAAAGAAATATCAGAAAGAAAAAGCACAGTAGTAGTTTGTCTGGGGAATCAAGAGCAAATTCTGTCTGCTTTGAAAGATGAGGAAAAATTGTCTCCAGGACTGAGCAGAGCAGAGTGAGTTGACTTTCCCATGCTGGCTGTCCTGGAGGGCACAGCAGGGCCTGCAGGAATCTGTGGGAGGCTCATTCCTGGGGCACAGATTGGCCACAGCTCTTTGGTTTGCCAGGGCACATCGAGCACCTGCTCCAGGTGACTGAACCTTCCACTGCTCTGTGCTCAGGGGTGCAAGGGGCAGGACAGCAGCACGTGGCTTTGGAAGAGCTGGGAACAAAAGCACAGGGGGGCATTGGCGTTTGTCCCTGGGAGCTGGGGAGTGAGACTGGTCCCAAACTGCCGCCAAAACCTGTTCTGTGCTGGGCAGCCTGGGTGCACATGTGCTCTGCCCTGCATGGCCTCTTACTTGTGTTCTTTTGTCTGGACTTTGTCTAAATACAGGGAAATAATTCTGTATTTCACTGTTCAGAAAATGGTGTAGGTGACTTGTTTTCTACCCCATCTACCAAGTATGATATGGCAAGGGCCTGGATTATTTGCCTAGGAGGCAGATAAAAGGATTAGGTAGCACAGCTGAAGCTGCCTTTTTCCTGTGTATGTACCAGTTTGAACACCAGAAAGAAATATTAAGCATAGTCTATAGGCCAAAAAAAAAAAAAAATCCTTATTCAGATAGTAACTAAATCTAGTGAAGAGGAATGTGAGTTCCTTTCTGCCTTAAAGGCAGCAATATTGTTGAAAACTAATGCTGGAGTTTTATTCAAATAGTAGGAGGCTTTTTATTTTTTGAGCTGAAGATAGAAAAATTATCCTATGGATAAACAGAATCTCAAAATGAGTTTTCATCTTAAAGCATTACAAATTTATTTCAACTCTACCTAAAGCTATCTAGCTGCAATAGCACAGAGGTGCCCTAAGTACCCCTTCAGTACTTTGTAAGTTTGTCCAGAATTCAAGAAGAATGTGAAAACCTTGCACTGCTGAAATATTTTTCATCTTTTGCATAAATCTTCAGTAGAAATAATTGTGATTTGACGATTTTTCTTTTCATTATATGAGTTGAGAACTGAAAACTGTAATTGGTAGCTGTCCTAAAATGGTGTAGCTTCAATTGGATAAAGCAGTGAACCAAACCAACCCTGCAGCTTTTCTAAAATGCCATCATCTCCCTTTTGAACAGCATCTGCCTATGCTGAGGCAAAACAGAGGAAATCCTACATTTCTTCAGATTAATTGGATTAAGCTAGTCTGGAAATTGTGTAGTACTACACAGGAGACATTTAGCATCCCTAAAACGTTAAGCTTCAAAGGGCAGTTTTTGTAGCAGTTCAAGCTCCCTACCTGGGCTTGTTTATTGCTTTGAACATTGCAGACATACTTTTATGATTCATAATCATCTATAAAGAAATTCAGCTGTTATTTAAAAAGCTCTGTTGGGAACGCTCAGTAGTTATTAATTAATAATGCATCAGTAAAGCAACAAAAGGGCAGGTAAAAATGCAGTTGGAAATATTGGCTGGGTCTCTGCTGCCTTCAGAATTGTGGTTATGTCTCTTTTCCCCAGGGTTAGCTTGTCCTTGTGACTCTGGCTTCTCCTCTTCATACTCCAGCCACTTTCTGTAGAAAATACTGACTGATGCATGAATTTATCCACAATTAGAAGTAAACCAAAATTCCTGTTAGCATTAAGAGATATAAACTGACTCTTAACATTTTTTTCAGTGCTAGAAACCTGTCCAGGACTCATGAGAACACAAAATCACTCAATAATTTCTTTTAAATGAAGCAAATTTAAGTCTACGTATAAAAAGGGGAAAAAAAAGCGCATTAAAATCAGCTCTGAACTGCTGTTACATATTGCTAAAGCGTTAGATAGACAACTGTGTCACTTTATTACAGCGTCAGTGAGGATCAATGCTATGAAAGTCAGTGCAAACCTGGTGTCAGTGGGGTTAGAGGTGAACCAATTGAATGTTGCTGCTTTTGAAGAAACAAGGATGAACTGTTGGGAGATTTCCTATACCCACTGCTGGCCCAGAGCTGAGCTCTCTTCGGCAATATTTTTTTGTATTTTTGCTTTCGTGCTGATTACCACTTTTGCAATGTGTCCTATTTTTTTGTGGTAATTGGTAATTTGGAAAATTTACTTGGTGTGCAAGATTTAATATTAGGTCCTGCTGTCCTGCTGACAATGAATTAACTTTTTGGACTCTATCATATGTTCTCAGCAGGCACATATGTAATTAAAATGAGCCCACATTGTGTTTCATATTAACACTCAAATCACCTTTGGCAAAAGGTCTCTGCGTTCTTTTGGGATTATGCTCTAGGGCAATGTAATTACAGTGTCAAGTGTAATTTTTACTTTTAAATACTTCTTCATTTACAATAATATTAAACTTTTCCATTCTAGTTCACTTCCAGATTTATAGAATGATTTTGTTCTAATAAAGAGGTTGCCAGCCCAGGCATTCTATTTCAGATGTTATCTTCAGCTCTAAAAAAGTTGTGCTGTTGAGCAGTAAGCATTTGGTGTCAGGAGACATTGTATTAGTTTACATAAAAGTCATTCCAGAAATTAAATGTTCTTTCATTAGGGAAAAGATGGTACTTGCTGTGACAGTAAGGTCAGGGTGGTCGAATCTCATAAAAGAAAGGGTGAGAATGAATGGTGTGTGTGTAGATAAACAGCTCACCTTCTAGCAATAGTGTCTTGAGAAATAATACGAAGAGATTTTTCATCATTCTTTTAATGTCAAAATAAAGATAGGGAAAATTAAATTATATTTGAAACAAATTGCAGCTCAGGTATTTTTGATTCTAGCTAGAATGGGAGATTGTTAGGGAGGCTCAATGTTAATCTGCATTTATATAGATCAGGAATTGTTCAGAGCTGGAACATGAGCAGAATTTGGCTCAGACATGCTAATTCTCTTTTGATACTGATTTTACACTGTCCATTCTCCATTGATTTCAGAGGGGCTGCAGAGTAGATGAACTGAAATGAATTCAGCAGATGAACTGAATGAAGTTATGTTGCTACTACTCATTAAGTGACTCCTTGCCTTAACAAGTAATAGTTCTTGGCTCAATTACAGATAATCTTTGGAGGGGGTTGGCTTTTAAGCTGTGAGGAGGTTGGGTTCCTGGTGGGCAGAGCCTCACAGGAGTGTTTGCAGCAGCAGCTGCAGTGAGAGGAGACCTTGCAGGACACCTCAGTGGTTCTCTGGTGCTGTGGGTTTGTACCCCTCTGTGCTGACCTGCTGCCATCGGGGTCCCTACTGGCCCTACCCCTCTGGATAGCGAAGTACAGAACTATTTCTGCCACAAACCTGCTGGGGCTTTTTTCCTGCCTCCTCTGAGGGCTGTGGAGCCCCTGGCCCTGGCCTGGGAGTGTGCAGGTCATAGGCAGCTCTGACCACCTGACAGCCAGGGGGCCTTTGGGTTCTTACTGCAATCCTCTGACAACGTTTCTTATTTTTCCTGGTCTCTTTTTTAAAATAAACATGTCATTTTATAATCTGTGAGATGTTTCTTGCATTTCACAGGTTTTCATCTCCTAAATTGGTTTACTTAGCAGTTTTGTAGCCAGTTGATGATTTTCATGCCCTGCTGTATAATAAAAGCCAAGTTGTGAATGAATTTGTTTGGGACTCTGTCTTTTTAGAGGAGGAGAAGGAACTGAATGACATCTCAACACAAGTTGTTTGGGTTTGGGTTTTTTATTTTTCTCTTTTAAACCTCCCGTTGTGATAGGGATAATCAAATAACTTGTGTATGAATGAGAGATGGCAGGAGGAAAACCCAGATATTGGAAACCAATGCTGCTGGATTACATCTAGACCTTCAAAGCAGTTTGTAGCACTCACTTTACCTAATTAAAATGCGTAACAACTTGGATGTGTGCCCTGTCTCACAGCATGCTGCACCATTAAGTTATTCCTGGAGATCCACACTAATGCACAGCTCACTTCTGCCAGGCTCCCCAAATTCAGTGGGGTGGGATAAGCTGTGCACAAGCAGAGCTTCCCTGTGCCAAGGTCCTGCTCCAACCTCGCCAGCACACAGGCAGCAGCCTTGGGAGGCAGGATCAGTCCCAGCTGCAGGAAATGGGAAGTGCCTGGGGCCGAATTTGGTACCTCTGACTGCTGACATGAAATGGAGAGTTGCAGAATGGGAAGAGAGACTCTGAGGGGCAAAGTTAAGATAATTTTAGAAATAATATCCAGAATTATTTTTGTCTGTAAAAACTCAGCATTATTTTTTTTGTTTCAGACATTGCACAGATACTCCTCTAGTGCAGTATAGAGAAGACCTTTCTGCAAGTTACTGTTTAAGGAGGTCCTTGACATCCAAGGGCATCATAGACTTGTTAAAATCTCGGAGAAATTTATAACTCATTTATAAATTACGTTATTATTGCAAGAACACATTTTGCATACAAATTGCATGCAAATTCTCCCCAGATGCTTTTAACAGCAGCCTGTAACTTATTTAGTCAATAAAGTGATGTTTTCTGCACATTGGATTTCTTTAACAAAACTGTAATGTCGATTGAAATACAGAAAAATCACTTTATGTTGCTTTTGTTGAACATTTTCTGATGCCGCCAATTTGATTTTCCCTTTGTTTTCCTCTAGCAATATGTTAATGGGATCCTTTTATTCATTATTCACCATTATTAATGGACTGCAAGTCCTTTATTTAGCAACAAGACTATGCTGTTTTGTTCTATCCTTTGCCCATCACTTTAACTGTGAATATACATCCTCGTGAATACCAATCCAAACAATTTTCATGCAAACATTTAAAAAAATCAAGATCAGTTAATTTGTAGCAGTTTGTTCCTTGCTGGCAAAAACTTTGTATTAGGAGTTGTTTTGCCTGTTGTTTCAGAGGGGTTGAATGTTGAAAGTGCTGACCCTGCCAGATGTGTGGGGGCCCAGGTTTGGTGCTGCTGCAGCTGGAGCTGGGCTGCTCCAGGCAGGGCTGGGGTTCAGTTCAGAGGTGGGAGGGGGCTTGGAGCAGAGCAGGTGCTCAGCAGCTCTTTGCTAAGTGGATGTTTCACTCGCACAGAACCCATCACAATGAAGCATGGAATTCAAGATATGATTTTCAAGGCATCCTAATTGGATTAGAGGGATTGTATTAAAGATATGTTGGCTATGAAATGTTTAGAGGATTAATGCCTGATGATTTTTTTTTTCCCGTCTTAAACCATCTTTACTAATCCCTCTTGATCAGAAGCAGCTTCTGGGAAGCATTCTAGCCAGGAAGGAGAGGCCAGCCCTACCTTTCCCATCTCCAGGAGGAGAGACGTAGGTTGTTATATGCACTGCACAGACCAAAATTCTCCATTTTAGTTAGATCCAGAGTATTCATTGTCACTGGTGCTAGGTTTTTCTAAAAATGTGAATATTTATGTCCTTAAGATTTTCAGTATTAATGGACGATTTTGGGGTGTAAGGGTGTCCTGTGCAAGAATTAACAGCCACCTATTTTGCCTGTGTTTTAACCTGTCCATATCTGCTAAAATCTAGCTCAAGTAATGCAGTGTCATTTATTGTTCAGATGTTATTGTAATTGAGGATACCATACAATTACATTTGTGAAGTCTGCTGAAGGAACCAGTGTTAATTGCTTACAGCAGAATCTATTTGCTGGTGGAAATGTCACAACATCATTATGTTGCATTCCTCTGTCTGACAAGCAATATACTCAGAGAAGATTGGTCCTTTTTTCCTTCTCTGTTGAGTAAAATTATTCACATTCCACAATGATCTGTTAAGTAGCACACATGGTAGCAAGGAGTACGCAGGTGCTTTCTGGAAGCACAAAAGCTAATAAGTGATAAAATAATCCATGTTACTATTCACACTGGCAAATGAGAAGTACTTTGGGTGATTTGACAAAACCATTCCT
>WEKY01021690.1:0-52646 GCA_013390045.1 Picathartes gymnocephalus
GACAAACCAGCCAGGGACTGAAAGCAGTCCCTGTACTACGACACCGTTCTCTGCCAATTCAGCTCAACAGAGGCAGGCACATTTGACTGGGAACACGTGCAGGAAGGGAGATGAATGATTTGGCAGCAGCTCTGCAGAAAGCCTTCTGAGAATCACAGGGGATGAGAAGAGTATGACTCAGCATTGTGCAAAAAAGGCAAACATACAGGGATGCATAAATAGAAGTCTTAAATATAGGCCAGTTACAATAGTCCCCCTGCTCCACTTGGCACTTGCGAGAACTTGGCTGGTATAAAGCTGTTCCTGAATTTGTAATTACAAAAAGATTCAATGATTGGTTTTTTTTTTAATCAATAGTGAAGAGAATGGAAAAGATGATACAAAAGTAATAGAATAAAGCAGAATCAAAGGAGTTTACTGTATTAGCTCTTGGTGCATATCCTTGTCACGGGTTTGGTTTGATAACCAGGCAGAAACACCAATTTCTATAGTGGTTTCAATTCACCTCCTCACACGAGGTAATCAATTTAATGTAGTGGGTTGAGCACTCTGGCTGAATGCCAGTGCATTTACCAAACTTTCTCATTTTTTTGTTGTGAGATAAGGATTAGGAGAAATGCAAAGCAGGCTCCAAACCTTAAAGGTATAGAGATCCTTTATTAACAGAACTGAAAGAAAAACTTAAAAGGAAAATAATAATTAGAACAAACAACCTTTAGACCCCTTTTGCCCTCCATTTCATTTTCTCTTTTTTATCAACAACTCTTTTTCTATTTACAACATAAAGAGACAAAACTTAGAGACCTTTAGTCAGTTTGCCACCTTTAAAATAGTCTTTCATCAGTTCAGCTGGGAGAGGAGTCTCTCCTGTCACGCCATGAAACTTTTCCACAGGAACACAGTTCTTTTGTGGTTTCAATATCACAGCGAATCAGCCGCCCAGAAAGGATTTCTGTTCACATTGTCAGAGTCCTTCCCCCGACACACAGTTCTTCCTGCAACTGTTTTGGGGGACTCATTTCTGTTTATTGGGGTAATATTTTAAGGATAAGCTGTTCTAGTAGGAAAGCAAAGGGTCCTCTCTTCTCTCTCGAGATCCCCAGAAGCAAGGTTTCTCTTCTATATTTGGGAGTAGAAATTTTCCTCTATTATCTACCCTGAGGTAAGAGTGTTTATCTATCCCTTCTTGGTGGTATTGTTTACCACAGTTACTTTAACATCTATTTGCTTCAGCACTGGTGCCTTTGCTCAGGCTGCAGTTAGAACATTGTATCCCCCCAATTGCACAATGAGTTACAAGGAAATGGTTTAATATGTCTTAGTCATTACCATGGCTTTACAGAAAGAATTTCAGCTTGAAGCATCTCCTCTTTCTCCTCCCTCTGGGCTTTTAGTCCCTTTTTCACTGGACTTGGTGTCTCTGTGTTGGTTTCTTCTGTGTCCTCCCTTTTTATGAGTCCATCTGTGCACTCAGAGAGTTGTAATCTCTCTGCCGGGCCCCGCCAATCACATGACCTGCGCTGGACAGCTGCCAGAGCTGCAATCCCAGGGACGGGGGGTGAAGCGAGGGCTGCAGTCTCAGCAGCCAAGCCAGGTTCCAGATGCAGTGCTAGCAGAGGTGGGGCAGGGGGAAGGAGCGGCTGGGATCTCTGCCGCCAGGCCCGGTCGAGTGGGCCTGCCCGGCCCCTTGGAGCTGGCAAGCCCTGGCCAAGTAGGGCTGGCCCGGCCCGGGCTGTGCAGGCTTTGCTGCTACCTGTTCAGAAGCTGGAAGCCAAGAGAGTGATTCCCGGGCTTCTCTCCTCTTAAATTGTGAATCACAGAGACAGATCCAGCTGTTTTAAGTGGCTACACAGAGTGTTCATCTCAGAACCAGCCAGCTAATTGGTTCTCCAGGCTTGCAGGAAGCAGTTAAGTTCCTTATGGGTAAAAATCACTTTTTTTAACCCATGACAATCCTAAAGATAAGAGTAGTAAACACTGGTAAGTAGCACTGGCTATGAAGTTATGGAGTCTCTGTTATAGGTTGTTTTTAAAAATAGATAGGACAAACTGATATTAGGACTCCAGCTTGTAGAGAATGTAATTCTACTCTTTGGCAAGAGGATGGACTTTAGGGAGCACATGTACCTCTGGGAGCTTTCCCAACTCTACCTCAGCCTTTCCCTGATTAGGCACTGGATTAATGACATGAGGCTGGAAACAGAGGCATATGGGAAAGAGTAGCCAGAGACCTGGGTTGTTGTCAGGACCTCTCTACTGGCCAGAAGGTGACAAGGAGATGTGGAAAACATGAAAATGATTGCTTATCCATGTCACATATGATACCTCTTTCTTACAAATAAAGATATGCCAGCTTGAAAATAAATTGCATGACACATATTGTCTTTTGTACTGCATTAGTAGTATTGTTAAAAATGCACACATGTTAATATCATGACATTTTCTTCTGGGGCTTGATCTTAAACATCTTTAGGAGAACTCATTCAACAACAGGTTGTCAAGCTAAAAATTCAACAACTCTCAAAATGCCACTTGCATTTCCTAGTCTGCAGAAAAGTCTGATTCTTCCAAAACCTCAGTGTGTTCATATGCAGATTCACTTTTTGTGCAAGGCCAGCAAGAAAATCACAAGCTCTCTTTATGCAGCCTAAGTAAAAGAAAAATGGATTTGACAGCTGGCCTTGAACACTTTCTCCTTGATGATTCAAAGAAAATGGAATCCATCTAAAGCTGTTGATTAATTCTTCAAATATATATGGAGAGCAATACCTTGAAAATCTACCCCTTAGAAGTATAATAAATGATTGCTTGGGGTGGGGGAAGGGCTTTCTTTTACAAGACTTTCAAACAGCTCTTTTCAAGGGATCTAATACCTATTTTGTATTACAGGAGGACTTTACAATGGTGAAATGTAAGGGAAGAGCTTTATAGATTCTCATAAAGGTGATATGTACTACACAGAGTCTAGACTTTGAGGAGTTATCATGGATCCAAGCTAAATCCTCTTCATACAGTCCAAGTAATTATCAGAGGCAAGAGACTAGCCAACAGATAAAATATTACTTCCAATAAAGTATCTTCTAAAATGTATTTTAACATTTTGAAAGAATAGCAATGGCCATTGATTGCAAGGCATATTTCTAGAAAGTACGAGAATATTTCATCAAAGAATTAAAATGTGTTTCAATGTATTTGCAGCTAATTAATAATTACATTATCTCTTTAGGTCTAGTTTTAGCACACAGGAAATTTTTACTGTTGCTATCAATAGTATGCATTGTAGAGTTAACCAAACTAAAAGTTTGAGAATTCTTCTAAATCCGTACAGTGGTATCAAAGTTTTCCAAACAGTTACATGGAAGCAAAACTGAGCTTTTTATCATGACTGAACTAAAATCTGCCTCTCATTTCAAAATATTATAATAAATTTGGTGAAATGTAGTCTGTCATTCTGTGTTTATATGTACCTTTAAGAGAGATGAGAGTAATAAGAATTTTATTGAACATCCATATGTACACATTCAGTGTGCTACAAAATATCTTTTTAATCTAATTAAAGGAGAACACTGCAATTAGAAAATCCCTCTTTTACTTCTTTTGAAAATGGCATATTTTTATTAAAAGGAATGCTGTAGAAATGTATAATTTGCAGCAACTAATTTATCTTCTATTTTTTTTTTATTTCTTGCAAAGTCATAGGAGATTTTTAGAAGTCATTTCCTCCTGAGAAAATAGGAAATAAAATACAGTAACTTTTATTTCATCTGGAGAATATAGTTTCCCCGACTGGGCCATTCAATGGTAGTTATATGACTCTTCTAGACATGCTGACATAAAAAAACCAAAACAATTTTTGAAAGGTGAAAAAAGAAATTTCAGAAATACGTTTCTCAGGTTGTCCGTATTGAAGACTGCAGTACAAAACCCCAATCTTTTCATGAGCCATCATTTCTAATATCATGGTAATAAAACATATTAACAAAGCAAAGAAGTAAGTCAAATATATTCTTACAAGACAAGGAACACTGGGCATGCAAAGGAGATCACATATAATCCCAACTCCTTCCTTATAGTGAAATATTGCTTTGGAACTCTTTTAGAATATAAAGTAAAGAGAAGCAAACATAGCATACACATGCCCTCTAAGCAGAGAAATCTTGTTTTCCTTTTAAAACAGGGATTTTAATCAGCAGTGATTAATCCCCAGATAGAAATGTAATTGATACTCTCATTCCAGTAATTATAACAGTTAACCTTAGGCTACTGTTGTAGTCATTTTTCAGCAGAGGACTAGAAGTGTCCCAGAGAAAGCTGCTGCTGGACACATCCCATACCAATACACTGAGTAGGACATTATGGGACACCTGTACAGGATCAGCAGGTGAACTGAGCTTGAGATTTGGTTCCAGTTCATTCCATCTGGCAAATGACACTGGGGATGAAATCCCAGTTTGAACTGGATGTCACTTAAGAGGTCATCTACACCTTACAAACATAAGATAAGGCAAAGCACAAGTGGTTTCAAAAAACAACACCAGTCTCCCATGCTCCAGCCTCAGCAGCTAAAAACCAACTGGCTTCACCTAACACGATCTCCTGCCACTCTGACTGTAACTGGTTGGTGAGTTTACATTAGTGATGAAGTCTCTGGGGTCAAGTACATTCCTGGGCCAAGGCTCAATTCAAGATTTGTGTATCATTTAACTCCTTCCTCTAAGTGAGAATTAAAAATCCATAATCTGTGTTTTAAATTGGTGGTGTGCATCTCCTTCATAAAGAAGATGCATCAGTTAAAAATAATCAGAAGACTGTTTGATAAAAAGGGATGGTAAAGAATGGAGAAGTGTTATTCTTTACACTGAGTTGTAGAGGCTTAGTGTAAAGAATAAAATTAAATTTAGAGGCTAGTTAATGATTAATGAATACTATAAACATATTATATAGCTACAGAAAATCGGTATATTGTATTCTAGGAAACAGCAAACAATGTTTTCAAAGCAACCTATCAGGCCTTTGACTCTAAAGTAATAATTCTAATCTACTTAAAGCCATTTGTAATTGTATTTTAAATACAAAATATGACCGGAAAAAAATATTAACATCATTATCCATAACTATATCTGGTGCAAACAACATAGTATGTCTGAGAACAACTTTCATGTACAAGCAAATGAAAGCTGGATTGGAAATATTTGAAAAGTGTTCTTGTTTTGCTTCAGAATGAACTCTGGACCTTCTACATTAATCAGACAGAAACCAAGCAGGCAAAAGAATTTTAAGTATTGCAGTGGGGAAGGGCTTTCAGCTATTATCAGTATGAAGACATTAATGTGAAGGTCAGGCGTTCCCACAATACAAGGTACAAAAATCACATCTGTCGTGACAGTTTGTAATGGGAAACAAAGTATTAAATTGACAGAAGTCCATTCATGGCAGTATAATTGCAAAATGTATTTTTGCAGCACAGAAAGAAAGTGTGGGTGATCCTTTTCCATTAGGTATGAGGCTTCATTTTTTGTAATAAATTCCATGATAATTTTTTATTTAATTTCTGTTTATATGTATTTTTCAAGGGGGGTGGCTACATTGGAAATAGATAGATGATAATTCAAAATGTGTGACTTACAGTTTGTTATACCCTGTGCATAAGGTACATGGATACTTAGATTATGCTATCTACTCTTGTGCCTGGCCATACAAAATAACACAGCTGTTAAGCAAGTCACATTTATTATCTTGCTACAGCATGTTCTTTTATTGCAATGGCATGTTTACTTAGGAATTCTGGATACCTGGAGAAAATCTGAAATTGCTGAATTCCTGTCAAGAGATAAGATATGTGGAGGCAAAAGCCTCTTATTTTTACAGATCACAGAGTGTTTCTCTAGAATGTATCTATGCTTTCATAGTCAGTCATTCCCTTGGAAAGACAAAATACTTTTCCCTTCTTTAGTCTCTTCTCCATTTTTAGTCCTTTATATCATTGGAGTACCATGTTCTGAGGATGTCTGCTGCCAAGTGTATTTTCCATGCATACTGTGTCTGGCTGCAGTCACAAGATGCAATTGGAACTCAAATGGGACAAGACAGATCATTGAATCTTCTCTGCTGTTTTCTGACCAGAATCATGAATGCCCTTTGGTTTCTTTTCTTGTATGTTGGTGCTATTGTCACATTGCATCTCTGGCACTAACACTGCACATGTGAGTTACAACCATCAGGCTGCAAAGCAAACCTCATTTTCTCACTCTCTTGCTTCTAGATGAAAAACAACTCATCCCAGCACAGCTGGGTGGAAGAAGTACTTTCCTTGACGGTAGAAAACAGATCTGTCTTCCCCACAACCAGATAAATGAGCCAAGCTAGAAGGCTGTTATGACTTAGGCTTTTCTACTTCTTTGATTTTTTGATATGAAAATTCCATCTGTATCAAAGCTGCCACATACATTTCCATAAAAAAACCTGTGGTTTTGATAAAGATGCATTTTCCAACCAAAAATAGTTTCTGTTGGAAAATTCCCAACATATCCTATAAAATATCATTTGGATGACAAACTCACTAAGATAAAATCACCTTAATAATAACTTAGGGTTTAATATACATTTACCAGCAAGGAAGGCTAATCTTCAAAATATTTTAGCAGTCATTTAAAGAACACTGTGCCTCATCCATCTCACTTGTTTTTGAAGTCATCTTCTGAAGCTGGATATTTAATGAGATCCTTTCTGTAGCATCATTAGGGTCTTGAGCTCTGGAGACAAATCTCTGTTGGGAGCTAGTGATAAGCACTGCAACAACTTGTATTATGGTAGCACCTTTCATCCCTTTCCAAAGCTTTACATTCACATTTTTGATATTTTCATTTTCCCTTCTTCCCCCTGAGTGCCAAGAAAAACTTTAGGTGAAAGTCAAGATGGTTATAGATTAGGGATTTTAAAGAAATGTAACAGTACGCTATATGCTAGCATCTCAAATACTGTCAAATTTTAGGGGCTTAAAAACAAATTCTTTCTTGTGAGAAAGGTAGGTAAACTTTCCAAATCTAAGGCATGGGAATAAAGAAAGCAATGCTCTGCTGTATAATCGTGATCTAAAGTTGTCACCATTTAGCACCAGTGTTTAGAAATATGTCATGCATGTGTGTACACACTGAATTTTTTCCCTATCTAGTTGACAGTCATGTAACTTTCTCAGAAGTGAGAGGATTAGGAATGTTTGTAAACTTGTCTGAGACATGGTAACTACACTATTCATTTAGATCATGTATATAAAATACATTAACTGCTATAAATTTTTTCCCTTCTCTTAACATAAGTGAATCAGAGCTTTCATTTACACTCCTGAGCCCACTAGCAAACATCTCATGGAATCAACAATGTGCAGTTGCCCAGATGTCCTGACAATAACTTCTATTTTACCTTCCTTCCCTCCCAGCTCCAGAAATCATGAATCTCCTTGGCCTTACCAAGACTAATCCTATCCCACCTGACAAGAAACACCCGAGATTTTTATCCTTGATGTTTCTGATTCTCAGAATCAGGAATTTGGGGAATTCAGTCACTCTGTGCAGCTCAGCATTGCACAAAGTGCGTTGAAGCAGAGCAGAGAAGAGGAAAGGGTTTCACATCACAGCAGTAACAATGGTTAGGAGTGTGTGTGGGGTGTTATCCCTTAGGCAGCAGTATGAACATAGAATCATAGAATTATTTAGTTTGGCAAAGATCTTTAAGAACATCAAGTCCAGCCATTAACCAGCACTGCCAAGTCCACCACTAAGCCATGTCGCTCAGTGCCCCATCTACATGTTTTTTGAATAGCTCCAGGGATGGTGACTTAACCATTTCCCTGGGCAGCCTCTTCCAGTGCTTAACAACCCTCTTAGTAAAGAAGTTTTTCCTAATATCCAATCTAAATCTCCCCTGGTGCAACCTGAGGTTGTTTCATCTGGTACAAAGTACAACAGCAGGTTAAAAGCTGGAAAGAAAGTTTGTAAGGATTTACAGAGATGTTTATACCAACTGTCAGAAATCTGCACAGAATTTTGTGCATGTACAGATGTGTCCTCTGAATAGGAGCTGGTAGGGAAGTAGGCTAGATAAGCTATGGAGGTGTTTTGCTGGTTATTGCTGCATGTGTAGATTTTAAAAAAGTAAAATCCTTGTACCAAACAGAAAGGTCTAATTGCACTTTTAGTAATTTTTGTGCTGCTGATGAAAAGTGAATAAAAAAGACTGATTCCTGTGCCTAGGGCTAAGTAGCACCATTTGGCTCAGGTCTGCAGTAGTTATGGCTGCTCCCCTTTGTAGCAGATTTGTCTTGCAGAGAGTTGTGCAAAATCAGAGACAACAGCAATTAAACAGATCAGGGGATAAGCGTACATGCACACCACAGCTCTTATATTTACCAGTTGGACCTGTAGGTTAGTTAAGTACAGAAAAGTTCTGGCAGGACCGTTCTTGTTTTACGCCCTATATGGCTGCTGGATGTCTTTACTCAAACAGTGGGCCTATGGGTGACCGAAGCATTTCTCATTTCCAAATAGGAATAGAAATCAAAATCTTATGCAAAAATAAGATTTATCTCTTGCTTGGGTTGTGTGTTGCTCCTGTCCTCCATGTCCTGCTCCCTGGCTCCATCCGAGTGCATCAGGGGAGGGGTTACTGGAAAAAGAGGGTTCATGTGAGGAAGGACAGAACTGCTTGGATTATTAGTCACATCACTTTTATTGCTTCTGATTGAAAGAAGCAGGCTGCTCTGCTGAACAAAAGGGCTGGGTGTTGATGGGGAAGGATTTACTGTAGATGTACAATGGAACAGCTTCTCCCTTGCCTTCTCCCTGTCAAGTGCAAGTCTCAGAGCTTGGGGCTAGGAATTTGCTCCACAACTCTTATGTATGACCTCCCTGGTCCCTGGAGTGGACTGACTCCTGGGGTCAAGCAGCAGGAGGAGGAGAAAGGGAGGGGAAACCTTTCATTTAAGGGATGACAACTTCACAGTTGTATGTACCAAACACACCCGGACGGACTGTTACTCCAGATCAGATAGCACTTCTCACCAACCAGAGACTTTCTCATGCATCCATACCCCTGTTAAAGAAGTATAAAAATGCTTCTGTTGGTGAACATAAGTCCCATTTTAGAAGAGGCACAAACTAAGCCACTATTAACATAGTTACACCGATAGTAGAATTTTTACTAATATTACTATTCCATTGTATATTAGAGAGATTTTGCTAAAAGGCTTCACTTTTTTTACACTGCCTTAGTATAATAAAATCATGGAATGGTTTGGGTTGGAAAGGACCTTAAAGATCACCTCTCTTATATCATGGTGTGAGTGAAGCTGACACTCAGAAATACACTCCTTCCAGTTTACGTATGTTTCACAGTTAAGAGCCTTCCTAGCTGTTCTTTAAGGAGTGGCCACCTCCTCATGAGTATTTAGCTGATATTTGCTGTCGAGAGAGTTCACTCTGCAGCCCCATTTAATACTGCTCATATATAGGTCCAACACAATGTCCTGGCCAAAGAAAGCCTGGAGAGTGATTTGAGAATAAAAATGGAAATCCTTAACATAAGCTTAAGCAGGAGTGTGAAAGTATTGGCAACATGCTGCTGTGGAGTGTGATGTCCTTTCATGGTAGGAGTAGGAGAAGTGATTGTGTTATATATGGTATGGTCTGGGACTTAGGTGAAGAACTGGAACAGCGCAGGATGCAGCTGAGCAATGATATGTGTGAAATGAGACACCTGATCTGTTTTGAGCACTGCAAAAGAGAAGTTAGAAATCAAAACACATTGTGTTAGTCCCAGGCAGCTACAGAGGGCTGTGTGAACACCTTGTTAATAGGCAAACACAAAATACCTCACCAGGCAGGTCATGAGTGTGTAAGGGGCACGGCTTGAAGACACCAAACCAGGCAGATCCTTTGCCACCAAACCGAGCCTGTCGGCATTTTTAAGAAGCAAGAGTAGTGCTGTAGTCTCTGGAGATCACATCCACTGACCTCAAGGTCTTCCAGTGCTGACTGCACTGACAGCTGTGAGATGGATCTGGAGGATGCCTGTAGCTTTGGGAAGCATGCTCTCCCCACGGTGTGAAATTTTGCTGAGCTTTTTTTGGAGATACCTGCCTCACTTTGAAAAATCACATTTTCCGGCTTTCATTTGTGATCCTTGGGAAACTGCTGCTGGCCTGCTGAAATTATAATAGCAAACATGCTAAGACAAGCCTCGCACACTGCAGGCATTGATGCTCTGCCCTTACAGCACATCCAGAAAAGCCCTTGCATACACAAGAGGGACTCTTAGGTGGAAAAGAAAAATAGGCATGAAAAATAAGTGGATGTATTTAGTAGATCATCTTCCTCAAATTTTCCAGCTTTTAAATTAAAAACTGATTTGAACCGAAGATAGAAATAATAATGAGAAATGGACACAGTTAACTTCCTTTTCAGTGAACATCTGTTTTTCAGCTGAAAACCAGGCCTAGAGGAACTTAAATGGTAAGTTAATAAAAAAAAGACCAAATGAACTTGTCTTTGTATCTATGACTAAGCTACATAATTAAGACAGAAAAGTTTCATATCAGCCATTATGACTATAAATTGCCCAAATGACTCCTGCTCTGACAGCATGCCCCAAAAAGTGTAGCTCACTCAATAGCTACCCCTGGGTACCAAACAGAGAGATTGGTCTGGTAAATACTGTTTCTTCCCCACTTTCCTTGCAAAGAGTCTTTCCCTGTTTCAGTCCAAAGACGGAATTGCTTGATGATGCATAACTGTAGTTATGCAGTAGTTAAAAAGTTAAAACCACAGTTAAAACTGTAGTTATGTGTAGTTAAAAGAATATCTAATAGATTTAAAACTCACTTACTGTCTCCTATGAAGCATGTTTCACAATGGCAGGGGTCTGCTTTTCTCTCTGTGGGTGGACTGCCTCACTGTGAATATCTGAAAGATTTTTTCCTACAAGGACATTTTTTTGCAATTTAAAAACAAAAAAATCATTTGGATGAAGAATACATGCACCATACTGATAAGAGGGTACATTCCTCCACCAATGAATGAATTTGAACATAGTTACAGGGGCTGCAAACCATTTTTTGCAAGCTGAATTTTTGCATGGGTTACCTTCTGTGCACATGTGAAAGAACATTGTAAATCCAAAATTTACACTTGGAAAATGCTTGCTTTAGATGCAGCTCCAAACAGCAGATAACCTTTTCAGAGGCTCAACAATTTTAGAGAATAAGCCTGCTTCCGTACATATAGCTCAAATATACATATATCAAAGCTTAATCAATACCTCCTTCAGCCACAATTTGGAGCTTTCCTCACAGCCAATGAGCAGAAATACCAAATACTTTTTTCTTTAGAATCCCTCAGATACCAATATTTTCTGAAGTTACCTGATGGATGAGAAGAACTGAAACACTGATGTGGCAACATGTGTTACTTTATCACTGTGGCATTTTTGTTACTCCTGCCTTCAGCTACCAACATTATAATGGTAGCATAGCTTGTCCCTCCTTGTTAGACTGCTCAACCTTCTTTGATTTGCAGCAGATATGCACTGTAGGGGTGAATCAGAGAGACTGGTGGAAATCTAATCACTGACCTTGAGAACATTCAAAATAGTCTCACAAACACCTAATCTCAGAGAACTGAAGGCAATGCCAGCACACATGGCTTCCTGTTTTGCCCTTGATAGTTTGGTGTAAAGAAGGGGTTGTAAGTCCGTTGCTTAAGGGGGACAATAACCTAAAGAGGCTGGCTCCTGCTCAGAAAGAAGTGTTAAGATCCTGACACTGTTAAATGTTATCCTTTGTCTAATTTCACTCTAAGGAAGAGATGGACATCTTATTGCTGAAAAAATAGACTTCCTTGGATTTCAGATGAGAATAAAGCAAGCTGTATATTAATGATGTAGATGTATAAAGTACAGGAATATTATTAATGATGTTAAGATAAAAATTTCTCTCAAAGTACCAGTAGAGTGAGACTATTTGAGATTCAGACACCCACATGCCTTCAAAAAGAGCTGGAGCAGAACTCACAGAGGTCTGGCAATATCAGAGTGCGTAATTGGAGAGGCAAACAACAACGGTGGTCAAGACTCCCATCTTTACAGATGACATTGGGTACCATTCTGAATGTATGAGGGTATTCTTCTTGACTTGCAATGGCCATTATGGCTGGACATGGATCTCCTACATTTCGTTGACTACAGGAGGGTAGATGGTGTTGTTCGACTACCATTATGTCATGCCATAGAGTCACCATATTGTCTACCCAAAGCTGATGGGATATAACACAAGATCCAGATGTGACTTGCATTGTTTTGGAGTATTAAGTGGAAGACAGGTGGGATACCTAGTCAGAACCACAGGTAGGCAGATAAAACGAGCCCTCTGTGCAATATCAGCAACTCCAATGTGGATGTGCCAGATACCATGGGCTGGCTGCTGGAGATGGGACCAGGACATATTTGGCCAGGTGGATCTTCTTGGTGCTTGCTTTAGGCTGAGCTGAATCACTCTCTAGGCTGCAAATATTACATTACTTAGATTGCCTTGAACTGTCAAGGGCTCGATTCAATTACCTGAACACAGGCATCTTTTGAGATGCCCTGAGCCCCCCAGGACATTAGCATGGAATTACCAAAGGACTGGGTTTTCGTGGCAAGGTTTTGGTAGCAGGGGTGGTTTCTGTGAAAACTAGCAGAAGCTTCCCACATGTTCAACAGAGCAAATGCAGATGGCTCCAAGATGGACCTGGCACTGGCCAAACCAAGCCCTTCAGTGATGGATGTAGGGCCCCTGGCATAACAGACTGAAGAAGGAGAAAAGTTACTGTGGAGGAGCAATTGCAGCTGGAGAGAGGAGTAAGAATATGTGAGAGGAATACGTGAGAGGAACAGCCCTGCAGAGACCAAGGTCAGTGGAGAAGAAGAGGGAGGATATTCTCTAGGCACTGGAGCTGAAATTCCCCAGCAGCCTGTGGTGAAGACCATGCAGAGGCCCAGCTGTGCCCCTGCAGACCATGGAGATCCACAGGGAAGCAGAGATCTGCCTGCAGCCCATCGAGGAGCCCATCCAGAGCAAGTTTCCTGGCAGGACCGCAGAGGAGACCCATGCTGGAGCAACTTGCTCCTGGAGGATTGCACCCTATGCAAGGGACCCACGTTGGAGCAGTTCATGCAGAACTACAGGCCCTGGGAAGGACTCACGTTGGAGAAGTTCATGGAGGACTGTCTCCCATGGGCAGGACCCCACGCTGGATTAAGGTAAGCACGTGAGGAGTCCTCTCCCTCAGGGGGAAGGATCAGCAGAGACAATGTGTGGTGAACTGACCACAGACTTCTCATTACTTGGCTGCAAAGTAAAGTAAGGTACAAACTTTAAATTTCATTGCTGCAAGCCTACTTACTATGGATATTATGTAATACTATGGATATTATGTAATACTATGGATATTATACAGTTACTGAAGTAGTGCATTGGGTTGCAGCTGTGAAGAAATGCTTAATGCAAGATGGCTACTAGTGATGCATCTATGCTTTCATATCCCAGAGGTGAAGTTCATTGCAGTAATTGTCAAGGTTTTCAGAAGAGTCTACTTTTCAAGTCTGGACTGTTGCAGCATACTCTGTCTTGGTTGGCCTAATCTGGTTCAACTTCTCAACCACATTTGAAGACTCAGACCCTGTGTAACTGTGCATACTTACTGTTTTGGTACTAAATGTCTTGACGTCCTGGTAGTTTTGAGCCAGTCTTGGAAACACAGGAGTAAACCCTTGGTAGGGTAACTGGAAATGACAAGTACATTTATGTTAGTATGAAGCAGCACTAAAAGATTAAATGACTTCTCAATTGACTATAAATCATATTTCAGTATATTTCACACTTTACACAGAACTGAGACTAAGTTTTTGTTCTTCAGTGGAAATTGATTTCCTGTAATATAATAGTTATGTTTATTAAAGAACATCATATAACTGTAGCCCTGAAAAATGTTTATGCATTTGCAGCCAGCATTGCCTGTACATTTAGTGATGCAGCAGCTTAGTGCAATATATTTTAAATTACTAATTTACAAAGTTTCATCTCAGTTCAGTTTAATGTGATATAACTCTTAACTGCAAAATAGTCATTTAGGCAGAAAATCTTACAATGAATTAACACACTACAGTAGTTTTTTAAACCAATCCTATTTCTTCGTGAGCCAGTCTTTGCCTTGTAGTAAACAAGACCAATATTTTCATGAGCTGAAGCCAACAAGAAATAAGTATCTGAAGTGTGCTTATTGAAATACAGACTTAGCAAGTACAGGAGTAATTCTTATCAATTCACCTACAGAAAGTGATCTAAAGATATGATGATAGAAGCAATTTTGCAGCATATTCTTCCCTCACTGAATTTAATGCATAAAAATTTCAACTTTCATGTACTTAAAACTCAGCATTGCATTTTCATTTTTCAATAGTAGTGCTTTTTATTTCATTTAAGTCCCTGTGGATCTTTCTTTTCATAGAAGATGTGGCATTTTGGCAGAAGTTTTAAAATACTGGGAATTTGAAGAGTGAAGGGAAATGCTTCAGCTGTGCCTGAACTGGAGAGATAGGATGACTGTAAATGAAAAGTCACCATTCACATCTCCAGAGTGCTGTCAGCTCTATATTAAGACACAGGATTCAAGTTTTTGATTCATCCTGAATGAAATTGGTTCCAAAATGATAACAGTGTATCACAAACAGAAATTATAACAGGAGTGAGAAGAATGAAATTATCTTTCTGGTCCTTTTTATACTGCATCAGAGACCACAGACCGGAATTTTCACAGGTGTGCAACTCTTAGGGTTGAGATCCAGTCCCTCCAGATCTCATCTAAATTGTTAAATCTATTTCACCCTTGTGAGTGATCCAGTCACTCTGCTTCCCAGGATTTTCTACCCTAAAAGAGCCAAAATTCATTAGTCAACTCCCTCTTTGGCCTGTAATTTCCATGGACACCCACTGTGACTTGTTCACACAGGCTCAGCAGACCCTATAGAAATGCATCTATTTCTTCAGCCACTGCAATCAGGGTTCCACTCTTGTCTAAAAACCAACTGAAGCCTGTGGCTCCTGAGCTGCATGGCTGGAGTTGGCAAGCAGCACTCTTCTATCCTTCCTCTTCTCCTTCAGCTCTCAACTCCTCTTGCCAGACAAATCCAGGTCTCCTGCCCAGGACTGGAAGAGGGAGGCCGTATCCACCTCTTCATTATCCTCCTTCTTAGGAGAGAGGTAACTTCTTTTCCCTTGTGTCTTTGCCCATCCCTTCTTTCACCCATTCAGAAGGCACTTGTGAAGACAGGGAGATTGTCTACAAACCAGAGTGCCCATGATTCAGAATAAGGCATTGGAAAAAAGTGGAGTTGAGAGTGACTTGGTACTTACAGATAGGAGAGAGCAGGATTCAATATCTTCTCAAGCATTCTAAAGAACTGCATTGATTACATCAGCAGGTGTATTTTGAACCTGTCAACACCTTGTTTCTAATTTCAATACAATTAGTTACTAGCTGTCTCTAAAGCAATTCTGAATGTACAGTCAATGCATTTAAGTAGTGTGATCACGTGAGAAAGAAGGAATAGGTATGGAAGGCTGCATTTTTTCAAGAAAACTGCACTTGCAACTTCTCTCAGAAAACTGAGAAAGCGTATTTGCCTTGTAGTCTGTGGTGTTCTGGTAGGGATGAAGAAGGTAAATCTGGAATACTATTGGACATGTTTCCACTGGAAATAGCTATTGATGAGGAAGTGGAAGTAAAATTTGACAGCTTAGCACTTTGCATTTAAAAGACAGAATGAAGAAGTAGTTGTGTGGTGATGGCAACAGCAGAGAAAATGCTCAAGTCTAAATCAGGTGGTGATTCTTTAAGCAGTTTTTCCAAACGTTAGCAAATACTTTTATGTCTTGACATGAAATGCTGAGACTGAAAAACTATTACACAAGGCTATTTTCAACTGGTTCTATGGCTGTATGAATTTGGAAGTGTTTGTGAACGGAGAAGGGGCATTAAAACAGGAGACGGTGGTTTTAGGCACTGAGATCACTTGTTCCACGACAGCTGCTACTGGTATACAGCTTCTAGCTCTTCTCTGGAGATCTTAAAATGATAAAGGGGTTTGCTGCATTGAAGCATGATATTACCTCAGGGGAAGCTGTTAAATGAATCTAAAGCAGTAATAGAGTTATTTACCTGAAATTAAGTATCCCAGAAGATCCAGCCTCTTTGGGATGTAAATGCAAGTGCTCAGTCAGAACACTGTCGAGTTTGATTACATGCACTGACTCCGTACCTAGCAAAGAATATCTCAGCGCAGCCTGAAGGAAGATTATAATGACACAGTACATTATACATATTATCAAAAGTTGAACGTTCAGTAATCACCAATACAAAGAGGCTGAAAGTCAAATCCTGACCTGCTTACCTGGGGGAGAATTGTAAGTGTGCTTGCTCAGCAACACTGACACAAAGGAGCCACACTTTGAACTCAAGGAGCAACGAGGGAGACCTGGATGTCTGCAAGTGTTTGGCTGACCTTTCTGCATGGTTAATATTGCACAGAGTTTGCTAGGCTGTCTGCTAGGAAAAAAAATATATTGGCTCAGAGCAGTTGGTGGTTGTGTTACCCTAAGACATGAAAACAAGCTCTCTAAGAAAAAAAACAAAAACAACACAGGGAACTGGAGGCCATATTGCACACACACTCAAAAAAATAATGAAGTTTTCATCTGACAGACATGCAGATAAAATGGCAGCTGTAGTGACAGCTTTGTGCCACCAACTTATGGTCAGATTTTGTCCCAGAAAAATGGGCTTCTTGCTTCAGGCGTACAGTCTCTGTAGGGTTCCTGGACAGTTTTTGGATGAGGTAGCCTTCTTCAGAAGTCGACAAAGATCTTGTCTAGACTGACTTAAAGTAACACCATGAGGCTATTTCTTTTCCTTGACTGTCGACAGGCTCTGGAAGAAACAAGCTCCCTAGTGAAGGAGCTTCAGTTCAGTGTCTACTTACTGGTGCTGCTCAAGTACAAATAGGATTGATCTAGGTTTTAGTAAATAATTAGCACATGAAAAGAGAAAGTACCATGATGTATTTTAAAATCTCTTGTGTCCCTATATACTCAATGAATTTTTTTTTCTTAAATATTGGCAATAGACTTACCATATACTAATACCCTGTTTTATTTGGTGGTGTTTCTGAGACAGACTTGTACATCCCAATTTTTAAAATACTTTGTCAGCAAGACCCAGTGAAGATATTATGCTTCCCTTGAAATCAGGTCTGCAGCTGAACGGAAGCCTGGCTCTCCATTCCTTGCACAGGGACAATTGCAGCAATGTCCCAGTGCACTTAACAACTAATCTCCAGTTCGGGCAAGTAACTAGCAGGTAATGCTAATACCTTTTTCTATTGTTGTACCTGAAGTTGTCATTTACTCAGACTGTAATTGAATTTCACCACCTTTTCAGACTGTATCCCAAATTCATTCTTAGAAGCCAATGTCCAGCCTTGGTTCTGGGCCTGCCACCTCCTGTTCCTGCCCTACAAACTTCCTCCTTTAGGGAAGGGCTGTCAGTGGTCCCCTGGACTGTTCAGACTTCCATCCCCCTAACACAGTAATTAAGTAATTGCCACAGTGGGAGACTAACTCCAATCCTGCCCCCTACATCTTTGGTCTCTTTAAAAACAGCACGAATCAATCCCCAAAACTGATCTGGATCAGTGCAGAAAAGGTGGAAGTTGGAAGTTCTAGAAATGTGCACGGCAAATTCCTTGCCTACATTTGGGAGAGGTGAGAGCCTATCCTGTGTACAAAAGGAAACCTTCATTAATTCACAACTGGCATTTAAATCCATTGACTCATTATTAGCGATTATCTGTAATTCTCCCCTGAGGGCGTTTATTTTCTAAAAATAAAATGAAATTATCTAAAGGCCTTCATTCTGTAGTTAAACAACAGCCTTATCTCCTGGGAACATCTCTGTGCCTAACAGCCTATCTAGTAGTGTATTTTATTCTTAGGTGTCCCAAATCCTGTTAAGAGTTCACACCGCTGAATACCAGGTTCTGCAATGTGTTGGGCTGTTTCTTGTTTCGCCGTCCTGGTTGAATTGTTCTGTCCAAAAGAGACGCAAAGGGCAATTTGAGACCTGCCTTTAAAGAGCAGATTGTGCCTCACGCATGCTCAGTTGGTTACGAAATGTAACTCAGTAATCAAATTTATCTCGATTTGTTTCCCCTCCGTAAAGATCCGTGAGGCATTTCTAACTGGAATTTGTTTTGTGTGCAGCAAGCAACCAAATATACCAACCTCCTACTCCAGGAAAGAAAAGTGTTGTTACTGGGAGGTAACAACTGGGAGGTGACAGCCCATGAATTCCCGGTGAGCAGGCGGGGAGGAGTGAGTCAATGATGTCCTTAGACAACGAGTTTTTCTGCAACTGCTGCTACATGCGAGATCGCAGGTGCGATGTGTCTTGCTAAAGTAGCAGGACGGAAACACTGAGTGAAGGGAAGAGCGTTTTTATTTCCTCGCCTTCCCCCCACCGTCAGCCCCACGATAGCTCCCCCCTCTCGGTCCGGCGCAGCGGCCGCTGCCCCACGGGCTCCCCGACGGCGGCACTGCAGCGGGGCACGGGAAGGGGCTACGCTCAGGCCCTCAGAGGGGACGGATCCGGCCGTCGAGTCTCTCCGCGGGCTCTTCGAAAGGAGGAAAGGGTGCAGGGCAGCGGCGACGGTCCCGCTTCCGAGGGGGCACCGGAGTCGCAGCGAGGTGCGGGCGCCCGGCAGGGGCGGGCGAAGGGCAGGGGCGGGCCCGCCTGTCGCCCGCGGACAGCGATCTCCGCCCTCAAAGGGCCATGGAGGTACCCACGGGCACCCTGAGGGGGTGAGAAGGTCCATCTCTCCCCGAGGAGCCCACGCCCCGCTTCCGCCCTCTTCTCCTCGCCCGCCCCGTCTCACGCTGTGGCTCCCGCCCCCGCCAGCAGCTCTCCCCGATGGAACCGGCAGGGAAGGATGCAGGCGGCAGCTCCGAGGTAATTATTAATGGCCGTGCTCACTGGAGCGGGAGTGGGGGGGGGGCGCGAGGTGAGATAAAATGGGGCGGCGGAGAGCTAGGAGGCGGGAGTTGCCGTCGCGGAGGCCCGCCGGGAGCATGGTCCTCGCCGCGTCGCTGCTGCCACCACTGCTGCTGCTGTTGGGGCGGCCGGGGCTGGGGGCGCCGGGGCAGGGCGTGGGTACCTGGTCCCGCTTCGCCCGGTTGCCCTACCCGCAGGACCAGCTTTTCCTCCACGACACCTTCCCCGACGGCTTCTTCTGGGGCGTGGGCAGCGCCGCCTACCAGACGGAGGGCGGCTGGCGGCAGGGCGGCAAGGGCGCGTCCATCTGGGACACCTTCGCCCACCGCCCGGCCACGCCGCCGGGGGCTGCCCCGCCGGGGCCCGTGGGCGGCGACGTGGCCAGCGACAGCTACAACAACCTGTTCCGCGACGTCGAGGGGCTGCGGCGCCTGGGGGTCTCGCACTACCGCTTCTCGCTGTCCTGGGCCCGGCTGCTGCCCAACGGGACGGCGCCGCCCAACCCCGCCGGGCTGGCGCACTACGGGCGGCTGCTGGCCCGCCTGCGGGAGCTGGGCGTCGAGCCCATCGTCACCCTCTACCACTGGGACCTGCCGCAGGCCCTGCAGGACGCCTTCGGCGGCTGGGCCAGCCCCGTCCTGCCCCAGCTCTTCCGCGACTATGCCGAGCTGTGCTTCCGGAACTTCGGCGGGCAGGTGCGCTACTGGCTGACCATGGACAACCCCTACGTGGTGGCCTGGCACGGCTACGGTACGGGACGGCTGCCGCCCGGCGTGCGGGGAGGCCCGCGCCTGGGCTACTTGGCGGCCCACCACCTGCTCCAGGTAACTGGCGGCCGTGGCGAGGTGCCGGGTGCGCAGGCCGCCCTCAGCCTGCCCCGCTGGCACGCCTGTCCGCTGGCCGGACACTGGCATGAAAAACATCCATGTGCCCGACAGGGTGCGGGCAGCAGATCTATGGGCAAAGGAGGCAAAACTCAAGGTGTAAGGCAGGAACTTCGCGATTGAGCTGTTGGAGAGGTGGAAAGTTAAAAAACTCTCTGTTTTGCAGAAATGTCCGGGTCTGCCTGCAGCAGTTCAATTGCCGTTCTGGGAGGGTGAGGGTCTGCAGTCCCTGGACTGAGCCAGTCCAGCACTACCTCTCTAAGGTGGAAATGCTTAATGTGACCGTAAAGGGAATTTGCGTATTTGATAAAAAAGGCTTACTGAGTCAACGGAGATGCTAGAGGTGCCCAAAATGTCGTACAGAGACATTTTCTTGACAAAGTGTAATTTTTTTTTTGAGTGTGAGCACGTTTTGGGAAGAGACCCTTAATTCCCCAGTTAGTTTTGTAAGTGGCACAGGTAGTTTGCTGTATTTAAGTTTTATTCTGTGTACCTGTATGGAGTAATTGTAATATTTGCTGGGAGCAACCCTTGGGGATTTTCAGAGAGAATTAAGCAGAAGTGTGTACAAATCCTTCCAATGAAAGGAGAAAGTATTCAATCTAACTGGAATGGGGTGGTTATTTAGGCATGATCTCTTGTACTTTAATACACATTCACAGATTCTGCTAATGTCTGTCTGCTTAGCAGACACTTACTGGCAGGAGTTGTATCCTAATGAGTGTTGTGTATTAGACGTGAGCATGAAGAAAACATCCAATGCATGCCTTATTTGACTTTTTTTTGCTTTCCTGTATTACTTCTGCGTTCTTTAATGCTACAAATAAGTGAAAGGGAAAATATAGATGGGGAAAATATGAGTAACACTTCAAGTTAAATTCCTTGTCCTGAAAATTATAAGCTCTTCATTCAGTTACCATGGTGTATACTTGGCCATGTTTCATGCTTGAGTATATCCTGCATCACCATAGTGTCAGAGTCCCTCATAATCTCAAGCATGTGCTTGTTCTCATAAAAGCTCTGTGAAGGAAGATACTTTTCTATTTAATAAATGAGAAACCGAGGCCCAGTCTTGCCCACACCATGTCAAAAGTGTAATTAAACCAGGAAGGTCTACCAATACTTGGTTTAGTGACAGAACCGTAGTATTTAGTTTTGTCCCAGTGACTGTCAGTCAGGATTTGTGCAACAGTGGATATTTCTTTTTACATGCAGTGGAAGGCAGCAAGATACTGCTTTTTACCCCTGTATTTTATGAAAGAGGAGCTGAAACACAGATGCAATTAGGAGCCAAAGTCGCCAGTGGTTGTTAGTGCCCTTTTCCTGGCATGTGATCTTTGTAGCGTATTGGTCAGTTTCGTTATACTTTCAGCTCTTCTACAAGTCAAGCTCCCAAATCTCAAATCACCTGCAGAGAAAATCAGGGACATACATTATGTGCAGAGGAGCTCACATCCCTGACTTCTCCAGGTACAAGTCTTAGTAGAGGCAGAGGTAGAACCTACTTCTTCAGCACAGAGAAGTGAACAGCTTTAGCACTGAGATCCTCCTTCTCGTTTTTACTTCTCTGTAGTGTATTAATATTAGACCTTACAACTTGTGCAAGTAATGAAGTAGGAGGAAGCTACATAGTACGGCTTTGTCACAGCCTGATATCCATAGAGGAAGTGTGTGCAATTGTGTAAGAAAAGATTAAAGTTCTACCATAGATGGTAAGGAGTGAATTACATTTCACATGAAAATTAAATTTTCTTACACAGTTCTTGAGTGATTGACTTTGCAGCTTGAATGTTGTTCTTTCATGTGTGTCTGGGTTGTATAATTTTGTAGGTGAGTTTGGTCATTTTTTGGGAGCATGCACAGCTTTGGTTTGTATTAGAAGGGCGCACAGCAGTACTGCTTTATCACATAAGCTGTAGGATGTGTGCAGCACTGGATAGTGTTGCTGGGAGTTACAGTCCTCATAGACCCACTGGAAAAGATGTGGCCGAATCCTCTCATGCAAAGAAAACCCCCTTTCATTGTCTACTCTTTTGCTCCTTATGTCGTAAGTTCTGGTCCCTGCTTTCTTCTTAACCCTTTTTCCTTCTCTTTGTCATTTTTGTATTTTACTTTTTTCCCAGGGAAATTGAGTTTGCAGAGCACATTTGGCTTTTTTTGAAGTTAAAATTTGTTATCATAATTGTTTGTTTCTCAGCAAATGAGCAGACTAGCTCTTAATATGCATGATTTCTGACTTTACCCCCCCTTATTTACAATATGCAGTTTTAAGTGTCTTCTCTCTGCATTTATTCAAAGCAAAGACTTGCATAAGTAGAAAGCTAAAGCTAATGAAAGCTGATGGCTCTTAATTTATTTTACTGGATGCTAATTATGTTAAAAAACAAAATAATTTCCTTTAAGTTCTTTAAAATTCATCAGATATAAATGTGGATTTTGAATTTTGTTTTTCTGAGTGACATTTATTATCTGAAGAAATAATCAAATAAGAGTTTGATTCAATTTAGGTTGTTCAGTTCAGAGCTGGTGAAAATGGGGCAGTGAAGTTTGATTTAAGTAATGATGTTTGAATTCAGCTTGAATGGATTTCATCATATTGTACTGAATTTTTAAATTACCTCTAATTTTTCTGAACTTCCTTAAGTGAGTTGTAACAGATGCTAAATTGACAGAGACTTTTTTATAGACAGGACCAAATAAAATCTGTAAAAAAACTTGTAAGACAAAATGATTTTATTAATGCATCCTTGGTGTGTTCTTGAGGGATGTTGATCAGTATTCAGTGAAAATTTCACCCTTTTATAGTATTTCCACTGACACTTGTCGCTTTTGATATGTTTAAGCCCTTCAAATGTGGTAAGAAATGGAGAAAGCTGTTCATGTTTATTCACAAAATAAATGGAATGGATCAAGTATACTTCATAAAAGTTGGCATTCTCTCAAGTCAACAGTCAGAAAATGTAATGCCAGCAATCTGTCATGTGAATGATGCATCTCTTTGTCCAAATAGGAGTTGTGAGAGGTCAGTGTATTATGTTCTGGTTTTTGCAAATGTGTTTTTTCATTAATGGTTCACAATGGTTGTCTGAGTTGAACATACTTGGATTTACTCAATATAAACAGCATTTGCAGAAACAGAGGAACACATTGTTTCCCCGAAGAAGTGAGTGGAACTGCTGCCTGGAAATCAACCACATAGCAACAGACTGATTTCTATTCCAAAACTCTTTCCAAAACAGAAGGTAAGTACTCTTTTGTTGACCTTCAGTGCTAAACCTAATAAAGTATCAGTAATTTCAGCGTGAGAGAGTGGTCTTTTCTTGGTGTGTATTGTTTCTTTAAAAATTGAGACAGCCCTCAAAATTTCACTCAGTGTAAATGGAATGATTGGGATTTTCCTGAAAGTAACACAGCTCATCATAGCTGGGAAGGCATATCTAATTTTTATAAATACGGAGGAATACTTCTAAGTAATAGTGTTTTTTTCCTATTCTTGCATTCTTAAGGTGTGATTCAAAGAATCACAAAGAGGAAATTGTTTCTTACCTGGGTTTGAGTATCAGTTGAGTGGTATATGTTTACACTAGTGATTATTCTAGTCATTAATCATTTGAATCAGGTTTCTTTCAAATACCAGATTTGACGAAGTAGTGCAGTCAAACCTTGGTGCAAGTTCGGGTCTGATGCTGCAGTTTTTTGTGCCAGTAGCTGCCAAAAAGTATGCTATATTCACAAATTTTATTACAAGCAGTAGCAAGTTGTTTTGAAGCTTTAATCATTAGAAGAAAAAAAATACATTGAGTTTCATTTTAAATGTGATAAACTGAGGAGTTTGGGTTTCAAGAATGCTCGTTTTATTAAAATTAGCTCCAAAGATAGAATACCTAATTTTCCCTTTGCCATTCCTACATGATTCCATACATGTTTGCAAAAGGATTGATGTTTTCAAATATTCCATTGTAACAAAAAAACCAGTTTATTACCTTTACAGAGTACTTTGATTTTTATTCATAGAAATACCAGGACTGCATGGAGAATAATGTGTTACTATGAATGAATAAGAGTGGACCTCCCTCTAGGTGTCGGGGTTCCATAACTTGAAAAGCTTTTTAGAGATTATAGGAAATCTTAGCAAAACTCTACAGGCAGGACCTGGAAAAACCACACTAAAGTGACTGAAATGGAATGGAAGCAGAATTTGTTTGTTCTCTGTGTGGAAGAAAACCAGGTCAAGCCTGTAGGTATGTTAAGTCCCACTTCAACTCTTTTGCTGTTCATTGTGAGGGTGAGGATTTCTTGAGAGTCTGCTCATGATGAGGTAGTTGTGGCTGTATAGCTGTGAATCTTGGTAAATTCTATTGGCAGCCCCAAATCTGTGTTTTCACGTCTCACTTTAAGTGCCACCTGCCTGATTTCTAATTGTTGTAGCTGTTTCTGGCAGTACCTAGGTGATGTTTCTGGTTCCTGTCCGAGGTAGTCTAGTACACTTCCTTTTTAAATAGCAGTTTTTCATGTTGGGCAGGGCTCTGCTCAGTGCCGGGAAGATAACGACTGCTGCTTAACAACAGTTTGATACAGATAGGGGCGTTTAGATTGGCAACATAGGATTCACATCTGGTAAAATCTCACTAGGCACGAGTGTAAAGCTCCTTGACGCTGTTTCATTTTGCGTTAACAAAGCCTCATAAGGTGTGCGATATTCTTTGTTCTCCCCTTCAGCCTCTTTCCTCAAACAGAAGAGATTCTGTATTTGTAGTTTTGTGGAATCTAAAATGAAGTGTGTGGTAGAACTCAGTCTCACTGTGTATTCCTTTGTATTGCAAACTCTTCCAGTTTCTTTCAATTTCACTTTGTTTCTCTGGATGGTTTCCAGTACTTAAAGGTAGTTGATGGACATAATTCCTACCTGTACTTGGGACCTGGGAAATAAAACTAGTGAAACATATATTGTAGTTCAAGATAGTTCACCATTTTTTAGTGCCTGCATTTCCCTTTTGACTGAAAGCTAGGAGCTCTTAGACCTTTTCCCATGATAGGTCCGGTAGAAGAAACCTTTGTTCCGCAACCATCAGCATGTTGGAAGTGCAGAGATTATCCTTTCTTTTGAAAATTTTGTCTTCTGTAAGGAAGAAATGCTCTATCATGTAAGAGAAGGTGGTTTCACTTATCATGTACCTATCTTCTAGAAGGTCAGATTCTGATTTCTCTTGCTTTTGTTGAAATTGCACTTACCTTAGGTTTGTTCCTCACATTTATTAACTCTTGACAGCATCTTCTTCCCAATGTACTCTGGGGAACAAAGTATTTTTCCGTCCATCTTTCATTATTTCTTCAACCAGTTAGAAGCAGTGAATATGTCAATATAGCTGATGGCAATGCTGGCTAGCAGTGAGCATTCAAACGGGATGTAGACATTTAGAGGCATTTCATTTTAATTATTTTTGTTATTGTGGTGCATATACTTCTTACTTTGGGAGAAACAGGAAAGAGCAGATATGTATGTAGACACATCTGTAGTTTGCTTAGCTCCAGTTGAAGAGTCTTGTGGCTTTCAGTTAGTAATTGGCAGAGTTTAGAGGCAGTTTGCTAATCCTTGCAACTGAGTGTGTGGTTTTTGTGTTTGGTTGTTGCTGATGAAGAGATAAACTGCAGAACTGAATCTGAAGATGCAAGGCAAATGTTGGCAAACCTTTAAAAAAGCCAAGAAGTCAGCAATCAAAGGAGTCTGCTTGTATAGACCTTTAGGTAAAGAATTGTACACAGGAGAATTCCTTCTATTTTTTTCCCAAGATGTTAAAAATAAAGGAGAGGAAATTACGAAGACACGCTTCTGAAGAAGTAGAGGGGGTGACCTGCACGCACAATGATGAGGCCTGGTTGAGTGGGGCTTTGAGCAGCCCGGTCTAGTGGAAGGTGTCCCTCCTGCCCATGGCAGTGGGGTTGGAACTAGATGACTTTTAAGGTCCCTTCCAACCTAAGATATTCTGTGATTTTGTGACAGGTTTTAACAATGAAAGGATGTGTGTTACCAGTTTTAAGTATTAGATAAAAACTACATACTTTCATATTTTCCTGCCAAAGCATATAGTAAAATATCACAAAACTGTGAATGTTGATTTTAGATTAAATTAGAAGAGTGGAACAGAAGAATACGGTTGTAGACAAGATCTCAGGATCCTTAGGAAATTACTGAAATGAAGACTGGATAGATCTCTGAAGGAGAAGGTAACTCATTGAATATGACCATGAAAGAAGAGACTGGCTTCTGGAGAATAGCTGAATTACGTCATGTGTGAGAAAATGTGTCAGCAGAAAGAGAAGGTGAGTTGTCAAGAAGAAAGAATAAGTACAAAAGGAGAAAGTGATATTGGCCATTGCAAGGGACTGGAGCCTTTGGTAAAATGGGATGAGTAGAAGATGAACAATACCAAGGAAGGGAAGGAATTAGACTCACACTGATCCTCTGTAAATACTCCTGGACATAAATATCAATGACAGGAAGAAAATTCAGAGTTAAAAGGCCATATGCATACAAAAGGATATCAATACAGTTACATTGACTCTTAGAAGTCATGGATAGCTTTGGAAGAAAGAGCTGCTGGAATGACCTTTCAGTATTAATGCTAGGAACACAAATCTTTTAAGACAGCTAGAGCAGTTTGGGAAAATAGACTTGATACATTTGGTGGCAGTGGAGGTGACAGTAGCAGTAAACGTGAAATCTTCCTCTTTCCTTTGCAAAGTTCATAACAGAACGATATAAGGCATGGTCTAAATCTGAACATCATTCAATTAGAAAAACAAAATACAGTCTATATTAACAGTAAACAATTTGTTTAGTGTATCAGTGATGGCAGCTTCTGTTTTGCTATAGCTTCAGCTCTAATCTGAGAGCACAAAACACTCATAAGAAGCCTGGCCTGTTAGGTTTGTGGTGTGTCTCCCTGGAGATTTTGAGATGCACACTGGATTAAAAAAAAGCATTTTCAGTATATCTAGATTTGGCTACATTGAAGACCATTTGTTTTGTTTCATCTCTATGTTTAGTTTGAGAAGAGAGACTTCTGTGTTACGAAACTTGAAATTTCAAGTTTAAAGCTTAGTTTTGTTTTGATTCTGAAACCCCCCAACCAATATTCTAAATTCTTCCAGTTACTGAAATCTCTACAGATGCTGTTTACAACAGTTGTTACAGGAAGTGAGGGACTGGGGCCACAGGTGATTCCAGACAGCTCTGGGACATTTGCATAGTGGAAGGCACAGAGATGTCCTGTACATCTCAGGATCTGGCTGGCCTAGGGGGCTGAAGGGCCAGGGAGTACTGCAAGGCACCCTGCAACGCATTCTTCAGCAATAGGAGGAGCTGACAGGGGGCCATGCACATTGCCAGGGGACTGTCACTTCAGTCTGCGCATGATCAGTTTGTTACTTGCACATCACCTCTCATGCTGACAGCTGAGATTTGATTTTTGTTTTGAGTCACACCTCTAAAGACAGCTGAATTGTTCAAAATTGGCCAGGGGAGACTAGCTTATGGAAATGCCTTGCAATTTTGTGAGTCCAAAAATCAACCCAGGAATCCGTTTGTAGGTTTATCAGTTTAATGCTCTTACTAAGGGCTAGAAAACACTGGTACCACTGTGATTATATTTTACAAGATATTTGCTTTACAGTTGGGAAGACAGTAGCATCTGTTTTGATCCTGTTCCTACAAAAGACTTCAATGGTCGGGTGGGAAATGGGGACAGACTTGTAGCTGCTGGTCACACATTCTGGTAAGAGTTCACCGTGATTTTCCAATGCCTTTTCTCAGTCAGCTTTTTTCTTGTTCTCTTGAATGTGTAGTAGCTCTACTGGATCAGTTGTTTTTCAGAGCTGAGGGCAAAGTTTACTCAGTTTATTTATTTAACTTCCAGCATTTTAAGAAATGAAATAATTTTTTTGCTGCAGGCGTGGAACTGTTGAACATAGTTATTAGTTAATTATTCTAATTATGGTTCCTTAGATGTATATGGAAATGGTAGAATTATGCAGCATATATATTCTTATGAGAAAGTAGGTTGGGAAAATACTACATTGTCAGCCCAGTGATTTTTTTTTTTTTTTAAATTTATTTTGTAAGTAATAACATATTGCTTAAAAATCAATTGAAAAATCTGACATTATGGTTGAAAAGAAAGTTCAGCTGACACCTGGCTGTACAGTGATGACATGATGACATGCTCTTTTTAATACACTTATTTAATTCCTCATTTCTTTTCCTGTCATAATGCAGTGTTAACTTGGGCACACATGATGCTTGCAGAGAGAATGATCACCACAACAGAATGTCCGTCACCAGTTATGTACACCCTCAGGAGGCAAAATCCAGGCCAGAAAGAGCTGTAACAAAACATGGGGTGATAGGAAGGAGAAGTATTGGGAAAACAGATAGTGCATGAGGATCAGGTGAGATGTGGGGGTGACTGACCAAGAGTGGGAATGCAGGAACTGAGTTTATGAGGCAGTACTCCATTTTCATGTGTATATTTAGCATTTAAAATTAAACTCTGTGTGAAATGAGATGGCCTGGAGTCCTCAAGGATGAGTTGTTCCCTGTTTCATTTTTTTAAATAAATGTCATATGAATTATTTTGAGGAAGCTGACTGGTAATTTAAAGAAATTGCAGACCATGCTTCACAAAGATGGGTCATACTTCAAACTCTGTCTTGGCTTATGGTGTCCACTTGCTGTCCTGACGTTGCCACCAGCATTTGGAGTGGGGGATACTGTGAATAGCCTGCTAAAGAAAGGAGGGATGATACATTAAGTCTGGATTTCTCAAAGGAGCTTAAGGAAAATAAGTGTAAGTTGATTTTCCTTTTAGCTTTTTGGGGAACCCTGTCACTTTCAAACAATTAAGTAAATTAGCAAATTGAACAGATGTGTTCCTCTTATCTTGAGGAAACTGTGCATTCCCATATTCAAGCAGCATCTCTGTGTATGAAATGCAAGACCTTGGAAATACACTGAAGGAGCTCTTGAACTCAGTTTATCATCCTACTTCCCTTGCCAGCTATGAACATGTCTCTTGTTTTGAGAGAACAGAATATTGGGGTATATCAGGCAGAGCAGGGAACAGAGCTGTGGGAATGATTCAGCTGCAGTTTTGCATCTTAATTATATGCTTGGTGGAAAAAAAAATCCCTTTTTCTTCATACCCTCCTATCAACTAGCTCTTTCTAATCTTCCTAATAACCTCCCAAATTCACAAAGTAATATAATGTCATTAGAGCAAGTCATAAGATCTAAAAGCTTTGAAACTGGAATTTGCTGATTCATTGAAATTAAAATATTTGAGTGACTTCAGTTTTGCAGAAAAAGAACTAGGGGAAATAAATATCAATCATTTTATTTTGCTGTAGAAGTTGTTGGTTTTCCATTTTAATACTGAAAAATTTAATTTTGATGTAGTGAGTCAGTCAGTCATTTCACACTCTGTCTTCTGTATTCTTTCACTGGATGAGTGCCCACTGCTTCAAACTGGGTCAATTTACCCTTGCGAAATTGCTGTTTAACCTGCTGCAGATTGATGCTTTTTATTCTTTGATGAAAGAAATAAAATGGAGCCGTCAGGACAGAATTCTTGCATTGTAGAGGTTACTCTGTGTCTCATATTTGTAGCTGGGCTACTTGTGCCACTTTTATGTGAAACTGTAATTATTCAGTCATTTATCCAGCTCCTCTTTCCTATTTCTGGTAAAAAGAAAAGTGATACTTGAAGGAGGCAGTTGCTTAAATGGGGGAAAAATTCTAATAAAAGCAGCATCAAATTGGCACAGTCATTCTGATTCTGAGTATTAGAACCAGCAAACTGTAGCACAGGGAAGTTCAGAAACAGCCTTTCTCCATAGCTCAGCTTAGGATAATGAAGTAGAGACCACTTCAGAATTGGTTGGTAGTGAAATGTTTATAGCAAGAGCGTTATAACAGTAAGCCATGAAAGGCGAGAACCCTAAACCACACCAGTCAGGTCTCACTTACCCAAGCTGGACTCTTCTGTAGACTAATGTTTCCTGTGTTACTGGTAATTTGGAATAGGTTTGTAGAAACCAGAGGGGGCGAGCATTGGTCTGGATTAGATACTGATGCTGGCCTGCGGGAGCTGGTTTTGTTGACTTGTGGTCAGGAAAGAATTTAAGTTGTCAAGGAATAGTGATATTCTTTGTTAGGCCTCTTTTTTCCCTTTCTCTGTGCTGTGGCCAGGCTCCCAGGATCACTAAGGCATTTTACCTAAATAATATGCCTTCTGTTGCAAGAGTTTAGGATTGTGATGGTATCTTTGCTTTTCCTGGTTTATTCCTGTGGCTTACTATGATACCTGAGGCGTTTGGCATGTTTTTCTTGTGTTAAATATCTTGGAATTGGCTTTTTGGCTCATAATGCCACTAACATGGAATAACAGAATCATAGTAGGGTTTGTGTTGGAAGGAACTGTAAAGAGCATGTAGTTCTAACTCCCCTGCCATGATGTGACATCCCACCCTCATGGGGGAGGCAACACCCAAGATTCAAGGATGCTCATGGTTGAAAAGGAATGATGACAAGGGTCCACAGCTTATCTTCTAGGCTTCTGCGCATGGGAAGGGACACCTTCTGCCAGATCAGGTTGCTCAAAGCCCTGCCCTGCCTGACCTTGATCAAAGGAATGGTACATCCACAGCTTTTCTGAGCAACCTGTTCCAGTGCCTCACCACCTTCGAATTTCTTCTGAATATCTAATCTAAATCTTACTTTTTTCATGTTAAAGCCATTCCCCCTTGTCTAATCACGACATGCCCTTGTAAAAATCCCTCTCCAGCCTTTCCTGTAGCCTCCCTTTAAGAACTGGAAGGTGCTATGAAGGGAGCCTTCACTTCTCCATGGGGGGCATATAATATATATTATTGTGATGTGTTTGGGACTAGAGGCTTGCTACAATATTGCAGGCAACTAAGCTTGGTGATTCTTGTATGTCTTTTCCATTTTTTGCCTGGGGACTTTTCACATTGAGTGAGTGCTTCTGGGGAATATGTTTTTAGGGATGAAGTGAGTATGGAAGACTGAACTACAAAGAGAGTCAGGAATAAGAAAGGATCAAACATACATTTGGAGCAGCATGTTCCAGTGGGGAAAGGACTTGGAGGGTCTGGAAATGCTTGTGGGGCACTAGCATTTTGTAGACCCAAGATCACACAGAAATGCCTGAATGAGCTATTTAAGTGTCTACGGGCAAAAAATTATACTGGGAGGTATGCAGAGACAAGGGTGTTAATTGGTATGTGGAATACATGGAGTAATTTACCAAAAGAAGCTGTTAACTGTCAGAGAGGGAGGCTTGCTGTGACACAAACACTGACATTGGACATAAAATAGAGACAGTAGCAATGACAAGCTGCCCGGCAGACTCAGGTTTTTTTTGTTACATAATAAAGCAGTTCCAGATTTTGGAGTGACTGGTGCAAACAGCTGAAGATTCTTCTGTGAAGCACCTTATTCTGGAACTGCTTCAATGATAACAAGATGGATTGGGCATCCGTTGTAGTGTAGAACAAACTTTTATTATTATTCTCCTACAAGTGTAAGAAAATAGTACGTTCTCAGTCTCCACATTTTATTTCTGGTAAGATTAATTATTGACACCACCCCTGAATAATTCACTATTGCTTTGTGCAGTAACTATGCAGAGGATTTGGAAGCACCAACCCAGAGCATCAGTTTTGTGTCTCAAAATCTTCGAAGACTGGAATATATAGAGAAGACATATAGGCAGTGGGTGTCATTCTGGAGTGTGGCCAATGAAACCACTGCAGTTCTGCACCGGAGGAAAGACACTGCTGATGTAAATGCTGAAAAAAATGTACATTATTGCAACTGTAGCATAACATGGTAGTTTGATACAGCTAAATACTTGTTCTATGTGAAAAATGGTCTTTTGTTTTGTTGACTATGAAATGGATGGTTTAACTGAAGAGTAGTCTGGCAGATATACAAGTAATTTTTTTATCAGCTTGTGTCATCCAGATTGAGAACGCAGGAGAACATTAAAGGAAAACTAGCGTGCCTAACCAAGGCTGGATATGGCCCATACAGAATGATCTGTTTTGGTGTCAGCTGGCCACCAGCTCGGGAGTGGGGCTTCATGGTGCTCGTACGAGAGCTGGGTGGAAATTAGAGCCTGCAGAGTCCCCACACTCACTTTCGTATATCCTTTACAGTGTGGAAATAATTAGTGGGTACAGCTGGAACAGTCTCTAACCTGCAAAGATTATCAATAGCAAATGATACTTACTGACCGAAAAAGCAATGTTAAAACTACCCAGAGTTCACATCCACCCCAGCTACAGCTGTCAGCAGCAGGACATTTTGTTACTTTGAGTGAGGCTGTAGTATAGAAAATTACTCCTGTCCCACAGTTTAGAAGCTTCATCATTGTGCTGGTCTTCCAGGCAGTGTTTGCATCAGCCCTGAGACACAGTTTGGCATCTGCTTGGCCTTGCAATAGCTGGCTTTCCAGTAACCATTATAAAATGTTGTTTAGCGTAAGGATACTTCTTTTAAAGCAGCTTGGCAGCATTCCCAGTGATCCCAGAGGGAAGAGCAGCTAGGACTTCTCCAGCTCTGAGACAGCTGTCCACTGGGCTGACCAGGGATGGAGCTGTATGTACTTTGGCTCTGTACCACAGCTAGCGAGTAAAGACATGGACTAAATTGTCTTTAGCTGCCCGCAATTCTTTGGCGTAGGGCTGTGTGATGTGAAGTGGTGGGCCAGAAGCTCTGGGGTTATGCTGTAGCTCTGTGTGAGGGCTTGTGATGTCTGGGAGGAGTACAATGCATGGGCTTTGCTATTAGATGCAGTAAAGCATCTCCCTTGAAGACTGTGGAAGTTAATGCAGGGGTTAGGAATCACACTGGAGCTAATTTTAGGATGTGTTCACCAGAGAAACCTACATCTGAGCTTGCCATCCTAGGTTCCTTTTCCAGGTAATGGAGAGTAGTGAGCATGGTCTCTTGTTCTATGACCAAAAAAATACAATAATCGTGCCATTTCTGTCTGTAGGGTATAGGTAAACCTGCCCAGACTTTTTGGAGACAGACTTTTACCCTTAGTCTAATTAGGGTGTGGAGAGGTTAGCTAGAGGAGGGGAGTACTGAAGGGCTAGTTCTATAATTGGCTCAAGGTGCTTTGTGTTCCTGTGAGGGTGAGCTCTGACATATGGTCTGGTTCAAATGCAAATTTTGCTTAAGTCTTCCCTATTTCAGGCATGTGGTATCTTCTGCATACCTGTGGGGAAGACCTGTGTCACATACCCTCCCGTAGTTTTCCTGGGCAGGGAGCTGAGTCTTCCGGCCCAGGAAAGCAGCTGATGTTCCCCCCTGCAAGGGTGATCAGTAGCACCTGCTTGGTCTTGTAAAGCCAGAGCAGGCAAATAGCCGTGGTGTCCCATGTAAGATGTCATGGACATTGAGTAGCCCCTGCAGAGACTACATCCTGCAGCTCTTCATTCCTTTTTGCCAGTCAACTGCTGCTGACCCAGTGTGACTACTGGAGTATGCTGAAAGCATTTAATGCTTTTTTCAAAAATATAAAGAGAGCAGTCCTTGTAAAATAGTGTTTGAAACAAAACCAAACAACCAACCAAACAACCCCCCCCAAACCAAAAAAAGCCCAAAACCCAAAAAAACCCAACACTCCCCAAAAAAACAAAACCAAAAAAACCCAGAAACTTTAAAATAACAGTCTTTTTACCACTAGTTGGGACTGATATGCAAATGCAGACATATACTAGTTGCCACAACCTTCTTCTGTCTGGAAACAAAAGATATCTCTTTCCTTTAGGGGTCCCATTATTTTCTCCAAGGAAGTTATTGAACCCCATGTCAAGTAATGCAATAGGTATTTACTAGCTGTGAAAAGCAGAAAATTTTAAAATGTGCATTCAATCTTAAAAATAAATAAAACCTCGTTATATTAGAACAAAACACAGATATTTTTCAGTCACCTAAGAAAAGGTAGCACAAGGAAAGACATGCAACCATCAGGTAGTGAGAAAAAAGACAATTAAAAAAATTTTACTTCCAAAATGCTTTTTGTCAGATCTATCAAGATGGATGATCATGTTGAGCACTGGGATTCATAGACAGGAAAGGTTAATGAGGGTGAGGGTTAGATAAATGTTGGTAACTGCAGGTGCAATGAACACAAAATGCTATGAATTTACAGTATCAAAGTCAAGCCAGGCCCATCTGATAGCTTTCTGTGATGACTGATTGTCTAGAAAGAGAAAATATGATAAATGTAATCAATCTGTATTTTCAGTTAGACCCTTGAAATGGTGGCACATGGAAGGTTTCTGTTTCAGTGGAGAAGGAGAGTGTTCAGCAGTAGCTAGGAAATTGCTAAAGCAAATACTATAGTGAGTTGCACTGAAAGTAGAAGCATCAGTCTCAAAGGGCTGTTCACAGCTGAACTTCTTAGTGCCATGCCTTGGCACAGGCTAGGATTGCACTACTTAGAGCGTGAGCTAAAATTGAGGAAACTGTGCCAGTGCAAAGACTAATCAAAATAATAAACAGTTGGAACAGAAAGACTCAAATTTTTTTTCTGTAAGAAGAGAACTTGCTAATCACAGCATGACCATCAGATGCGAATATAATCCAACTGCGACAAAGACGTATTTGTTTCTAGTCTGTATCAGGTGAATTTTCCAGCAGAGATGAGGAAATACCTTACTAGAACATGGCTTATCTACCTGAGCAAGAACTCTTGGAGAGGATATACTTCTTATCTATAAATTGATGAGGGGTAAAAACAAGTGAAGGAAAATAATTAAGTGCAGGGAAAGTTCTGATGCAAGAACAAAAGTGCTTGGGCTGAGCATGAATAAATTTAACCTGAAAGTCAGGGGAAAAAGAAAACAATTTGTGAAGTGTGATTCTGTAGTTGTCTTCCAGAGAAGGTAATATGAAGAAAATACCTAGCCTATGTTCAAGTAAATCTGGATCAGGTTATAAATAGGATTGTGTCATATATTTGCCCGTAGAAGTACTGGATTGAATCTAATACCCTTGAGGCTCTTCCTGATTTTACGATCCAGTTTTCCTAATCCCTGGCAGATAGTAGACACAGGATCATAAATATGGGAATGAATTTTTTTTTTCAGTAAGATACTTTTTGTATTTCTGTTAGAGTTCCCTGCAAGTCTGAATTTTTCTAACATGGTAATATCAGTCATCATTGTCTCCTCTTTACTGTATCATTTAACAAAGCATTTGCAGTGTCTTATGCAGAATGTTTCATGCTTTTATGTGACATCCATTGTTGGGTTTACGATGAAAATATCACCTTGTAGGAACTCAGGAAGATTGACAATTAACAGGACTAACTCCTGGTCTGCAGTAGACTGGGTTTGTGAAGGGCCTCTACTTTCATTCCTACTTTTCTCCTGCAGCATAGAGTTATCCCTATAAGGAGGGATTGTGGAGGCGGTACTGTCAGAGTAGCAATAGCCTTTTATATATATATATATAAAAGCTATATACATATATATAAAGCATACCAAATATGTCCAGTGGCTCATTTGATAATAAGCATCTAATGCATCTAATGTACATGACTATAAATCATATCCTAGTACTCTTGAATTACTTTATGCTTCAAAATATGTACATAAAACCCCTGATGTTTCTTCAGTATTTCTTTCCAACATCTCTGCTTTCTTCCATCTCAGTAGTATGAGGAAAGTGCGTTTTAACTGCTATAGATGGAACCTTGCTTTTTTTCCAGGTGCTCATTTCTACTGAGATTATTTTTCTTCCCAGTAAGGCAGTAAGAACTTTTGTATGTGTCTCCTGCAGAATATCTTAGCTCTTTTCTAAGGGCATTTGTGTATAGAAGAGCGTCCAGTGAAAAGTTCACTTAATGCGATGCAATCTCTTTGAGTTACTCCCCTCCTTCCTTCCTGCCTTTCTTACTCCCTCCCTTTGACTCAGTAAAACCACCTGGCTCTTCAAGCCCTTCACATCCTAATTCAGGCCAACAATTTGCTTTTCATTAGTGCTTGGGCAACTAGTTAATTGCTGCACTGACCCCTGCTCTGCTTTCTCTAGCATCATTGATTGAATCATGATTCCACATAAACTGTATAATCTGTGAATTTCTTAATATCTAAAACGTCATCCTGACTTAATGCCTAATTTAATGTATCCTTAGACCCATTTTTTCAATATCTTTAGTTCTACACACTTGTTGAAAGTTGTGTTGGCATAACTGTGGCTACTGAAAACCTTTCTCTCTAGGATAAAATGGCTGGCCAGCTCTCACTACACCATATGGCATCTCTCTGAGTTGAAGATTATTTTCCTATTTGATTTTGATTTAAAAATGCAAATTTCTGTACTATGGCTCATAGCCTGAAATAGTTTGGGTTGGTTTTGTATAAAGTTAACCTGGAAGCTGCTCTGCAGGAGCACACCTGGTGTAATCTAGCTGTCTGTCATCTTCTGGTCCATGGGTTACTGTAGATATTGGCTCCTGTTTGCTAAAGTAGATGTAGGTACTGTGTCTGGAAATTCACTGGCTACATGTTATATTAGTGGTACACTTAATCTTCTTTTCCATCTAACAAGTCTGGAATATCTGTAAGTCATCTGGTTGCTTACATAAGCTTGGACTGGTCTAAAAATTAAAGAGAGTATTTTAAAAAAATTGAGGCACGGGGTTTATTTCTCTTCCTGTTCTTCTGCATTTAAGCCTGAGATGTCTCTGTTCATTCTGTTGCCTGGGAGTGGGGCTGTAACAAACACTTACCTCAGCAGGAAAGAGATAGCTATACATGCGTTTCATTTTTTATATTCATAGCCTAGTGATGATTCTCATTTATGTATACAAGTGTCTTGTCATCACTGGCTTTATACTTTGTTCTAGAGCAATTTAAAGTTTAGTATTGCACTTTGATATAGTAGACAGAAGATAAAATTTGTTGGTTTTCCCATGTCAGTTCCTTCAACTCAGTTTTTTTTTTTAAACAGTGTCAGTGTTAGCCAAAGGGAAAATAATATATTGTAGATTTCTTATGTATAGAAAGCCCAATATCAAAGAGAGAAAACTGCTTTATCTCCAAAAGACAGTGTGAACAGTGCACTGTCAGAGCAGTGAAACATGTTAAGTTGCACTTTAAATAAAATCATGTGATAGGCCCCCAGAAGTGCTCATTGTGCTGCTAGAGTAAAGTCTAAACTTTAACTGTGCTAAGTATATTTAAAATTTGTTGAGTTGACACAATATTTATGAATACCTCAGTCTGCTAATGTGATGTTAATTCTGGTTAGAAGGTGTCTAGTACTGTGATGGTGAGAGCACAGAAGCTAAAACAAGGATTGCTGAAAAAAGAGCAGCTTCTTTGCATTTTCAACTGTATGCATTAACCAGCACATACCCTTTTCTCTGTGCCTTAGACTAAACAATCACCCTAACAACACACCTTCTTTTCTTTTGCTGTATTCTATTTTTTTAAAATTTATTTTTATTTCTCTGAGGACTGGATAAAAGCAGCTTTAGGTGTTTCCCTGTGATTTTTTTTCTTCATTGCAAAGGCTGAGATTGCAGTACATTGATGTAGTAAACCCCTCTATCCTATATTGCTTCATATAAAAATATGGGATATGCTTTAAAAAAGGAAACAACTGTAGCTGGTATTTTTTATATCAATTTTTAACATTCAGCTTCTTATCAACAGCATTTAAACATTTACTATTATGTCAGCTAGACAAGCTAGATTCTTTGTATACAAACAGGTGAAACAGCTTAATTTCAACAGGTAATCAACAATATGAAGATTTTGTTTATAATGTAAGAATTAGATATTTAATTTTAAATGCTTTTTGTTTGTTGCAGTTATCTGTTCTACAGGAGTCCAGCTTTTATTAGAAATGATGGTTCTTATTCTGCTGGCTACAAGAGTAAAGGAGGAAAACTTATGTGTATTCTTTTGAGTTAATACTCATCTCTGCAGTAAAGCAATTTTATATCTACCATTAAACATGCATTTAGAAACAGACATCAAGGGACTTATTCATCTCTCAAAAGTGTATTTTCATGGTTTCAGCATGCATTGGATGGGGTTCTAAATGTATTTCCTAAATCAAAGGAGGTATAAATTGAATCCAGTTTAATTTGTGACTGCAGTATAGTCAAAAGCTTGTAGAAAAAACTGCATAAATACACATAAATCGTTCTTGCCCCTGAAGAAATGCAAAGATTCAAAGTTTCTTTTCAGTCTAAAACTGGAAGCCCCATTTTGTCTTCCATTTCTAGACTCATGTTATTGCTCTAATATCAAAATGTGGTACCCCAAGAGTTTCACTTCCCCCAGTGAATCATCTTCCCCTCATCTTTCCCTGCACTGGAATTTCTCTTTCCTCTTCTGAGTTTTGCTTTGAACAGCTGCTCTTTATCTTCTTGGTGGCTGCTGAGGAGTGTAGTAATTGCTCAAAATAAATATGACTAAAGTCTGCCTCTTCCAGTGACTGTCCCCCCAGTGGTGAGATGTGAGTTTGCTGAGTAACCAGATTGAATTCCTCCTATAGTTTCCCAGATCTTCCTTTCATAGCCTAGTTTAGTGGAAGCAATAACATTAAAGAAGAGTTACAGCTAGTAATAACCGCTGCATTAATTAAAACTTGTCAGTTAGCCCTGTGGCTCACTTTTTCTGGTGCAAAGACAGACAGACTGCTGGGGCATCCAGACCACTAATTATGAGTCATTCAGTTCTGCTTGACTTGTCCATCTGCAGGGTCCTATTGTTCACCTTGTCAGCCTTTCAGGGGTTGGTGCTGGTGTAAAACTTCTGGAGTGATAAAGTCTTACTTAGATCCTCTTGGTTATCCTGAATCTTTTCAGAATTTGATTCATTCTTATATATCCTTTGAGAGTATATGTCCGTCTCACAGTGAGAACTTCATGCAATCACAAGGCTACCTCTTAGGAAGCCATTAAGGCCAAGGAAGTGGCACACATAAGCACATACCATTTGAGGAGCCTGGAGTATCCTGTCTTGCCTCCACTTCCCACTCCAAAAGACATAGGTTTTCCAGAGGTCATGTGTTGTGCAGATGTCTTGATAGCCCAGAACATCCCAAATGGTACTGGATGACTGTTTGAGCAGCTGAATCTTAGGTCATATATGGACATTAACCCTTCTGAGTACTAATGCCATGTGTCAGGATCAGGAGCTGCTTTCTGCTTCCTAGGGGTGAGATTCAGTGGCTGGAGGACAGATATCTGCTGCCATTTGTGTTGTGGAATTCCCATGACATTTGCACTGGCTCACAAGTGTGACAGAGATCTGCAGGTGACCCATACTCTTTTGTGGCAGCAGGTCCTGGTTAGGCAGGTTCTCTCTGGGATCTGAGTTGACACAAAAGCTACTCCAAAAGTTACTGGATTAAAGTTAATTTACTGTACAGTTTCAGTGAGTTTTGCAATTAAGCATTCCTTTTAAAAGCGTATAATGGAAATCATACTCTTCAGTCATTTCTATTACATGTGCCCAAGCCAGAACATTTCAGGCAGGTTACACACAATGAGATAAGCCTGTAGTGGTTGCTTTTTATAGAGTATGCATGGAAACACAGCTGGATCTGACATAAACAGCTGCAGACTGACTAGAAAAAGAAGGAAGAATTGTATATTCACATCAAGTCAAATTGTAATGTAAACAGTTGTCTGAAAATTGAAAACTGGTACCTTCAATTCATATTACTTATCCTGATGTGCTGCTTTTTGCATCCATCTAGAGGGATGAGTGAGACATTCCATCTTATTCCGTAGCCTGTTGTCATTGATGCATAGTTCTAATCTCAGAACGGTTAAATTTAGTGGCCAAGCTTACAGCAGAGTAAAGACAGGTTATCGTGCAAGTGACTGAATTAGATTGGGGCATGAACAATCAAATGCTTGGTTTAAAAAGAATTTTGCAGCAATTGCCTCAAGCAAGTCTCCTTCATTCTGGTTTTCGTTTGCCTATGTTATAGCACAGAGCTCTGTTCCAGTAGTTTTGTTTTGACCTTGCTTAACAGTGCTCAGCTTTGGGCATACCCAAATACCAAAGTCTTGGTAGATGTCATTGTCTGTCTGACAGCCTGTAGTTTTTGCAGTCATTAAATAATACTGCTGACCTCGTGGCTGCCATTAGTTTTGTTTGATCCTCATTCATTTGGTGCTGCTGTGGTTTGTGATCTGCAACAGCTTCTAATATATTGGTTCCATATATGATGACTAAATTTATAATTCCTATGACAACTATGTTGAGCTGAATGCCTTCATTGGTACCCTCCACTGGTGGAGACTCTTTCAGTTCCTTTACTGTTGATGTCCAGTGTTTTTTTTCTCACAGAGGAACTCACAATAGGAAAAGCTATCCACCAGCACATTTATCTGGAAATGCCTTCTGAAGCCATTTGGTGTACCTGGACACTGAAGTACTGTACTCTTGTGAGATTGATTAAGGATCTTTCATTTTATATTTGCAACCATGGAACTGATATCTTTGAGTGCTGAAAAGAAAGAGGATCCAGTTTATCTTCTAGAAACATTTTTCATAATACACATTAAATAATTCTATAGAAGTTGCTTAATATCTTCTCCCAAAGCTACCTTTCTCTTGTTCTAGCCTCTTTGAAGTGACATTTCTTGTGAATAAATTGGATGAGATCCCCATGGTATCCTCTGGAGACCACCTGTTCCTGTAGTTCACTCTTCTGCTGAGCCCACACTGTTCATACACTTAAATATGCCAAGTTTGGTAATTGCACCTTTCACCCACTCTGTAATTTCTGAGTCACCATGTTAAGTCTCCCAGGAGCACCATGTGCTCCTTTTTGTACAGTGAACTGACTGACTTCCTTTGATTTTGCAATAACAAAACCTCTACTGCTTCTGGAGGAGGTAACAAAGTGCAAAATGAAGTGGCCATGCTGGAACAGCATCCCCGGTGTGGCTACCTATGTCAGCCTTTTTGAACGCTGATGAGGTCAGGTTTTGTCCTGATCTCCACTCCTGTTCCTGCTTAATTCTATCTGCAAACACTGATACAGAATTCTGGGGAAGAATAAAGCTTGCAAAAGATCGCAGCTTATATGAACATGTAGAGCAAAGGAACTTCTTATTAATTTTTCTCATTCATCTTTCTAAGGTGATTAGTCTATTCCTAAATATTTTTCTCTTTCATGTACCACTGTTCATCAGTTCACTTAGAAGTGTGCTCCCAAAGTTATGGCTTATATTTGTATAATTAACTCTTTCAGCAGTGTTTGAATCTGACTGTAGGTTAGTGCATCATCTGTTCGTGAAATTACATGGATTTGATCAGCCTCTGATAAATTTTTCCATGTTTGGTTGATATGAATATTGCATAAAGCTAGAGCACAGTGAAATCACGGGGCAGTAGATGCTTTTAAAATGATATTGCTGCCCTGCAAATGTAGGGGTAAATTCTTCCCAGCCTTGCCCTCATAACAAAACCGCAAAGACAGCATATGCTAAATCTGCTCTGCCAGACTTTGGCATTTTTTGCTACAACAGATGTGGTTTATGCTATAACAATTAATTACTCAAAATCCAACCACTACCCCGTAAATCTTGCTGTCTGCTTTTATGATAGGCCAGATTGAAGCATCAGAAATGCCTCATCTTTTTGCGATTATTTGTTAGTCCAGTAAGCTTTTTTTTTGTGGTTTGCGGATATTTTTACTGTTTTTGTGGTTGATGGTCTGGACTGAAACACTTTGCCATGAATACTCCTGCAATCTAATTTCTTTTGAGACTCTAACTGGGGAAAAGCCTCTACCCATTCATCTGTAGTTGAAGTTTTGGAGCTTTCAGGGCAGCACATTCACGTACCTCAGGAATAACTTCTGACTGCCAGTCTGTCAGCCTTTCCCAACTCTGCAGACATGGATTTTCCAAATCCAGTATCATTTGATGTTCTTGTAATAATGACATGACAGCGATTTCTTTCTGTCTGTCTTCTGGGAGCATTAAGTTGCACGCAAAATGTTCTAATACCTCTCCAGGAGCAGTTGGGTGAATTTATTTTTAATCTGCTGGTGTGCCCAGGATAAAATTCAGGGTTAATTATTAACAGCAGAGCATCAGAGCATCTATTCTGGGTGCTTTAAATGCAGGGATGGTGGTAATGAGTAACCTGGGTTCTGTATTCTGTAATATTCCTGCCAAACTGTAGGCTTTCTTCAACATCTTTCCAAGCTGGGTTTTGGTTTAGCTAGTTAGATTAGGTCAGCAAGCTGAAATCTTTTTGTTACTTCCTTATTGGTTGGGTACACATATTGATGATGGACTTTAGTCTTATTTGTGTTTACCTATATATCCTGCTAAGATTTTTCTTTCTAACACCATATTAAACTATCTTGTTTGTTTAGCGTCTGCTAACCGCTCAGACTTTTGAAAGCAGTTTTCTTCATGTGCTTCCACTAAACCATCAGAAATACATTATTCCTCCCTGTGAAACACCTGGCTTAGCAAATGTAGAGAGGTATGTTGAGGGGCCGAATATGAACAGGGGAATATTTGGCTTCCCTATATGCATCTTCCAGAAAACCATCAAACATAGAAACATGCCACCTCTTCCAGAATTTTCATCCTTCAAGGTATTGGAAATGTTTGCTTTTTATGTGTTTAGTTATTTTTATTCTGCATTTAACCAAAAGCAGTTCCTTTTTTTTAAAGACTGATGCCACTAAAGATTATGTGTGCTACTTTGGTTGTCCTCACTGTTCCTTTCAAGGGTAACAGTTTTCTCATTTGGCTTCTGCCTTAGCACAAGAATTGTGAATCCTGGGGCTTTTGGCTTCTAAAGCTGTGTACTGTAGTTTGAGAACTTCTTTGGGCAATCCTCTGCTTCCTCCTCTGCTGGTTTTTACTCTCCATCCACTTTGTACAAACCTTTGTGAAACCAAAGGTTTGAAGTCTTAATGGATGCCTTCTCCTTGACATTACTATTACAAATACTGGGGGGGTTTGGTTTTTAGCATTCATTTACTCTCAGTACTTTGACTGGGCATTGCTTCATGACTTTTATATATTCTATGTATGTTTTTGATATATCGGTTTTATGTGAGTTTTATAAGCTTAACATTTTTGCTCACTCCTAATTCTAGCATCATTCTTTCCAACCAGAATGTAGCTTAAAATCCACTAGTATTCCACTTGTTTTCCTGACTAATGGTGTATTCAGTTGTCACAACTGTTACCATTGCTATAAATGACTGAGCCAATTAAAAGAAATACTAAAATTTATTGAAAGAAGGCTTAACAGGAACAATTGGAAACCCAAAATGGTGATCTGCCGTACTGCAAGGTGAAGGGAGTAGCGCTGGGTGCTTAGCCAACATAGGAGGTGGCCAGAGGCACGCCTGCTGGGCAAGAACATCGGTTTTTATACCCCTAGATTGGATCCTTCTCCCTTCTCATCTCCGCTCCTTTGGATGCTTTGGATTTGTTTGGGTATCTCTAGAGCTGTTAATTGGGTGGTCAGAGGACAATGAGAACGTGCCAGTTATCCCTTTATGTTAATTGTGCTATGCTCCAATGCTCCTCCCCATTACCTCATTGTCTAGAGATTTCTACCCCCTCTTAAGATAGACTTCACTCACCACCCCGCCCTGTCCTTTTTCCCAGCTCTGTGAGCTAACTTTAACAATACAGTAGACCAACATCAACTCATTTAACCAACATCAACTCATTTAACTCACTTAACAATACAATGAATCAGCATCAATTCATTAACCAATTAACGGTCTTCAACAACTCTGTCCTAATTAACATACAAAAGCCAACTTCATTCTTGTTTTCAACACCATCATTCCTATTAGGAGTTTTTCCAAAGTCCTTGTGCTTTTTTCATCCTCCTTGTTCAAATGTCTGACAAAGTGGTGTTGTCTTGGTTTGTGCTGTTTACTACAGTTTGTGCAGTTCTGTGTGCTTGCTTTTCTGGATTACAACTAAATTCTTCATGTGTTTTCCCCTGTATCTATATTTTGTGTACTTGACTATGATCATGATGATTGGAGCCTGGCCTGTCTTCTGAGAGGTTCATGCTTTGGTAGATGACTTTGCAGGTCATCGTCAGTACTGGAGCTTTTGTACATTTATGTAGCTCCAGCATGCCCAAAGCAATTTTGATGGCAATGATTTTATCTTGGTCTTCCCCTAAATACTGCCTGAGCACTGTGTCCCAGATTTCAAGTCTTTTGTCAGTGATTATTTTAGTTCACTCCAGTACTGCAAGATTGTCTCTATATCACTCAAGAGTACTGCTTTGTACTTTTATCTTCTTTTTGTACTCTGTTTAAGAATCTCTCATATCTTTAATATTCACATGGGTCACAACATTCCTTGAACTATTTTGGTGCAGTTCCGTAATTAATCTTTTCTGTCAGAGGTAAGGGAAAATGATTAAACACATCAAGTGTCTCAGAAGCACTTGTTGTCAGAAATAAGGCTATTTTTATCTTGTCTCCCATTGCTTCTCAAAGTCAAATGCTGCTCAATTCTTTTCCAGATGACCTTTATACTTTCAGAGACTGCATCTCAAGAGACTTGAAACTACTTTCCTAGCCCACTTGTCTCTCAGTGCTTCAGTTTATTTGGACAGGATGTTGACTCCAGTGGTTGTGCCCACCTGTCTGTGTGGTGGGTGGAATGAAACAGGCACTTTCTGGTCTCACTCTCTCCTCTGGGCATTAAAAATGGCTTGAGTGAATTGTGGCCCAGAGGTGTCCCTGCCTGTCCTGCATGAGAAGTGCTTCAGATGCAGGTGATGGCAAAACTGGGATGGGATGAGTCCCTGCTGAAGAGGTGAGTCCTGTGTTTGCACAGCCTCTGGTGGTGCCGGTGGGTTTTGCAGAGTGTGCTGTGCGGTCCAGGTGCCTTCTCTCCGGCTGCTACGCCACAGGCTGCTGGCCCGTGGGTGGCTTTCAAAGCAAGGTGGGCCTCAGAGAGGTTTAACTCAGGGCTTGTGTCATGACATCTCAGCTTTCTGTACTTCAAATGAGAGATTTCCTTCAGCAGCCACCTGACACAGTGAGATCAAGGGGTTCTTGTTTCCTTCCATCACATTGTAGTCACTGTCTCTTGCCTATCTATCTCTGATAAGTTCATTATTGCTGTGCATACAGAGTGAAAGTAAAAGCCTTCCAAGACTTTCATCTGCTCTAAAATTCAATAGCAAAGTGTAAAAATAACTCTTACCTGCTTTCTTATCTTTCAGGTTTGTTTTTTTCCCCTTCTGCTAATATTTTTGGTGTACCTGCAATGCATCCTGATGCCTGTGGCTTAGCTTCATTCTTTCAGGCTGCATTCTCTCTTTTATTCTCATGCTAGCAAATCTCTGTTTTGCCTATGATGAGGAAAAACGGTGTTCTATCTTGCCACTGTGCCTTCAGACAAACACTTAATGCTTTTTTGGGTACTTTTTCTGTAGAGGTGAGTATCACGTTAAACAGAGGAACTTATTCTGGAGTTAATACACTGGTCTTCAACTTTAGTTATCTGGTTTATTTTTTCTTTTTCTGTGCATATTGTAATATCTCTGTTACCAATGCTTAAAATAGGAATGATATTGCTTTGTGCCTAATGTGTGGCTGCCATAAATTCATTTGTGTTCATGGGGCATCAGAATGTTCCAGTGACCAACACAGTGTGAAAAACAGTGACTAATGTGTATTGAGAAAGGAACTGAAACCAAGGGTGTAGTTCAGATGTGTGATGAATACTTAGAGCTGTAAGTCTAGCAAATTTTACCTTATGTGACTGTAGAGTGAAAAATGTTCACTTGGTGTTCTATGTACCATTTATAAGTCTAATTGTATTGCAAGGTTGTTAAGATTGGTGAAAAATACTAAATTAACTGAGCTGATCATCTGTGGTAACGTTGGCTAATAGACTGTAAAAATAAAACCAGAACATTACATATTTGGGAAAGAATAATTGGGGAAAAACCAAAAGTTACTACATAACTAATATCTAGAAAAGTCTTGTGCTTTATATATGAAGATGTTATTTTACTAGTTTTGAAATATGGGAAAAACCTTAAGCAATTTCTACATACCTGTATCTGTTACTCAGTATTAAGAATATAACTTGATTGTGAAAGAAAATGTTTGCCCAAAGACTGTGTGGGTAAAACTGACTTAGGATATAAAGGTGAAACTTACATGAAATGTGTTATCCTTTTGTTGCAGCTTTTGATTAAAATACCTATTTTTGATGATATAGGTGAAAAAACACATTTCCCCCTTCCTGGTACAAGGCACATTGTGACTAATACATACTAGGTTTTCCCATGTCATTCAAAAATTTATTTCCATTTCAGATGGTCTTTTGATGTAGAACTAAATAATGATGTTTTTGTTGGAAGTACATCAGCCCAGTTTCTACTAATCAAAACCCCTTTGTACACCTTTTCCAATTAACTCTTTTCTTTGTATTGTTAAATCATAGAATCATAGAATCATTTAGCTTGGAAAAAACCATCCTCTCTGGGCAGCCTTTGGCAGGGCTTAACAAGCCTTTCTTTAAGTGACAAAATTTTTCCCACTATCCATTCTAAATCTCCCCTGATGCAACTTGAGGTCATTTCCTCTCATTCTGTCACTTGTTACATGGGAGAAGAGACCGACCCCCACCTGGCTACACCCTACATTCAGGTGGTTGTAGTGAATGATAAGGTTCTCCCTGTGCCTCAGCTTCTCCAGGCTAAACAGCTTCCCTCAGCTGTTCCTCATCAGACTTGTGCTCCAGACCCTTTGTGAGCTCCCTTGCCCTTCTGTGGACATGCTCCAGTACCTCATTGTCCTTTTTGTAGTAAGGGGTCCAGAACTGCGCACAGGATTTGGGGTGTCACATCAACAATGCTGAGTACAGTAACACTTTCCATTTCAGTTTTGTTAATATGCAAATAAGGAGTTAAAACAAGATAATTCGTTGAGTGTGGAGAGCAAGAGAAAACTTGTTCTGGAGGAATGAACACCAATTATGGAACTGGGATGTGCCCAATTAAAATTCTTGATTTGCTCTTGTGAAGGTTGTGCATCATGATAGATGTAAATACTGAAAACTTACACAATGATCCATGTCAGTGCCAGACTCAGGAAGATCTTAATGATCACGGAATTTAGAGGAATAGTCAGGCAAACAAATGTCTTTGTATTACTACATTGTCTTCACCTAGTGATTCTTGGACTCTGTAGATCTGTCCTGCCATAGAGTTGACAATCTCTGACGCAGCAGGACTTTGTCAGATTATGAAGCTTGTGTGCCTGTGTTGAGTTACTTCTGCTATCACTGCAGGACTTTCGTAAGACCTAGCCCATGCTATGACATTGCAGGGGTTTTTTTTTCCTGCCTTGAAAATGTGTTTGACCCTTCCCAGGGTATTCAGGTCACCTGCATGGAAATGGAAGCTGTGACCTGAGTCTTTATTATTCTGGAGTGGCAACTAGTTGCCTATATTAAGGCAGCTGGTGGAGCCAGACATCTCCACTAGCTGTAGTGGGAGCTTGGGCTCACATGTGGACAGTGAAGTATAAGATGTCTTCAGCTCAAGAGGTGTCCCACTCTAGAAATAGGATTCATTTCCTTGAAGATAGATATAGGTGCAAATTATAATTTGACGTGTTCTGTAGTATCCCAGATGTCTCTGTGGAGCTAAGAGATGGGATTTGGGGTTTATTGGGAGACGCAGCTTTCTGAAATGGACTGAAATTTGGGCTGGAAGTTCAGTTTGCTCTGAAGTCTCTAAAACTGTATTAACCACCAATTTTAGGCAAATGAATTTGGTTCCAAATTTCCATATAGACTCTCTGCTTTGTCAGTGACTTCTTCCAGCATTATTTCTATGCAGTTTTGACTGCTTCATTAATCTACATCCACAGATGTAGATCTAATGCACTGTTTTCTACATTTAGCATTTTTAAAATGGAAATAATATAATTCCACTTCATGCACACTCCAGAGGGCAGACATTTAAGTGGGCTTTTTCTTGCCAGCTTTCATCTGCCTGAGAATATATCATGTCTAAACTGAGTAACAGGTTTTGTGTCTCATCAGTGGACAGAGATGGACTTGCAAAGAGTGACTCACACTTTGTATCTTAGACAATAGTCTTCTCATTTTCTGTAGAGGCAGATCAGGTGACTTACTTAGAAAGTAAAGTTGAGGGAGATGATCCCAAATTGCTACACTTCATATTTTTTCATTGCAGTGAGAGAGTAAACATCACCTCTTTATGCATGTAGATGGATAATCTGTAGAATTCTCTTCCTCCTTTCTTCATGGTAGATACAAAGCTACTAAAATGCTGGAAGATCTCTCTCCACTGATAGGAAACAGGGAGGGCCAAGAATTCTGGGGAGTCCTCAAGGTGTTCTGTAGGTGGGCAGCATACTTGCAAATGAAAACGGCAGAGATGAAATTATGTGTTTGAGAGTGTGCATGGTGGTATCTTAACATTTGAGACAGTAAACTGGAGTCATGTCCAACAGAGGAAAAATATACAGCCCCTTTATAAGAGAAAGTTTGGGTGTGCAAATTTGAGTTGCAATTGGTGACACATTTGTTCCCAATGACATTTTAAAAATAATATTTTAAGTGTTGGGTGTTGGTCCTGATGCGTAATGTCTTTTGTTCTTTCCTGAGCGTAACAGAGCTGCGGTGTGAAGTAAAATGAAGTCTGTACTTAGGTCAGCTCTCATTTTTGGCATGAGATTTTGAAGTTATTACTATAGTTTCTCACGAGCATCAAAACCCATTGTATTAATATGGACAGATGGTCAGGCTGCATCTGTTTTTTGGAGCTATTAATGTATTATAAATGAGAGCATCTACACTGAAATCTGCAACTGAGAGCTTGATTCAGATACATGCACATAGGTGTGGAGTGAGATTCATAGTTTCTGAGATTGTTCTCTTTGGGTGTTGGTGACCACTCTGACAGGGTGTGGGTCTATTCTCCTGTAGGGCCTGTGTCAGATCTGTGCAGATGTTTTATATACCCCACGATGACTGAAAGGCAGCAGGTTTCTGTATGGGGGCTGCTGAACTGAGCCTTGATTATTGGTCTTGCCTTTAGTTGTCCTTTGCTTCCAATGGTTTTTGTCCCAGCAGTGATAATTCAAATTCACCTAGAGCAGTAAAATGGTAGAATTTGCTATTTTCCTGGGTAATAAACAATGTTGATGTCAAAAATGATATTCCTAGTAATGCTGGAAACTAGAAATAGTTGTTCTTCAAAGCTTAAATGGTAAGAGTGTATGAAAATGAAACTCTGAACAGCAGCTATCAATAAATTAATGATAAAATTTTCCAACATGCTAACTGCATAGAGTGGAATTATAAGGCTTTCTATATGATTTCTATTTCAGGGAGGGCTAAAAATGCATGTGACATTTTGATATATGTTCATTGGATAGGCAACTCTGTATGGCAAGAGTGGAGGTTCATGTCATCACAGCACATATGAACAACTACTAAGTGATGAGTCTCAAAATGCAAATGTAAACTGTTAGTAGAGATCTTAGGTAGGTTTTTATTCTAATGAGTGGATCTCAGAATTATAGAATCACAGGATGGGTCAGTCTGGAAAGGACCACAATGGTTTATCTGGTCCAGCCTACCCGCTCAAGTAGGGTCATGCTGGATCGCATTGCACAGAATTGCATCCATTGTTCTTGAGTATCTCCAGTGAGGGAAGCTCCACAACCCCTCTTGGCAACCTGTTCCAGTGCTTGGTGGTGTGTACAGTAAAAAAGTTCTTATATTCAGATGGAACTTGTCACAGTGTGCAGTTTTGCCTGTAACAGGCAAGCTGTCTGTCATACATCTCCACCAATAAAATCCACCCCACGTCACTGATCAAGGCGCTGCCCAGGCAAGAACCTAAGCCAATCAGATGGCAACCCGGGAACTTTTGAAATCTTTCTGGATAAAAGAAGGCAGCCCAGGAAATAAATTGTTCTGTTTGCTGCACATCACCACGAGGTTCAGCTCCCCTTCTTTGTCTCCTCCTGGCCCCCCGGACCCTGTACACCGACAGGTGGTGACCCTCATGTGATCCTAGCAGCCTTCTGAACAGGAGGAGACCGTTGGACTTTTAATATGGCAGGGGTCTTTTTGCGGCCAAACTATGTGACCCTGAAGGGNGACCAAACTATGCGACCCTGAAGGTATGGGAGCAATCTCTTAAAGTATTTAAGATAGCTTGTGATAAGGAAGAACTTGTAAACCTCCTAGTTTGGACCAAAAACCACAGACTAGATACCTCGGTAGAAACAGCTTTGAATCTTGAAACGTGGACTTTGATTAATAGTACTATTCTATATTCTGCTATCAACAAAGACAGTTCTGCAATATTAGTGGTGGAACCATGCTGAATCATATTGAAATTGATTAAATTAGTACACAGCTTGGGATGGGATGGGGCCCCACCTTGCTGGGGAGGGGCACCTGGATGCCCCTGTGAGACCCACCCCCGCAGTCGAGCTGCCCTAGACGTGTATCCCACAATGGCCTCCCCTCCCTGGGAAAACCCCTGGACTGACCCACCAACCTAGGTGGCCCAGGTGGGCCGCGGACCCCTGGGGGCCAGCGGGCGAGTGCCAGTGGCCGAACACATGGAACATTGTGTAATTCCGTGAGCCTGGGGCCCAGAGTGGGACAGCGGATCCCGGCACCACACGGACTCGAATGCCGTCTTCAGAGTGGTGGCGGACGGCGGTGGCCCGACCCCAGAGCAGGCCATGGCATGGCTCAGGGCTGGTGCAGCCGCGGCCCCGCTCCCTGTACTGGGTGGGTGGGTCCCACTGAGCAGCACCACGACCGGTTTTGCAATATCACCACACGAACCCGGGAACCTGAATACTGCAGATCGGCGCGCGCGGGGCGGCAGTGTGGGGACCTCGTGCTGGCACCGTGAGGCGGCACCGGCCTGCCCCGAGCCGCTGCGCTACGGCACGGCGCTGCGTGAGACTGCTGCAGATTGGAATGCAGTGAGGCGGAGGGACAGACCAGCCCCAGTTGCGGTCCCAAGCCTGAGTACCATGTCAGAGCTCTGCAGGGTGGCAGAGCCGGGCGGAGCTAACAGCACGGTGTGGTATGGGCCAGCAGAACGGCGCAGGACCAGCGCAGTTCCAGGCTCACTCCCAGGCAACAGCTACGGCGCCAGAAACCCGGATGCTGCGGCAGGACGGCACGAGGCAGCCCCGGTCCTGATTCCCATGCCGGGCCCTGGCAAGTCCCTGGCTGCAAGGCGAGGGGGAGCTCCTGGGCCCCTGCTGGCTGCCAGGCATGGCGGTGCTGCCCCTGCCAGCGACCCGCCACAGAGCCGCCCTGTACCAGCCCCCCCGAGGAGCAGCTGGCACGGGCCACACAGCTCGTCTGCCATGAACCACGTGGTCCAACTGCCGTGAGACTCCATATCAGCCGCACAGGGTGTGGTTTCTCCTCCAACCCCACCACGGCGGGGGGAAACTTGTCCCCAGAGCAGCCCAGAAAAGGAGCACTGTGCGCTTTGACCCCGCCCTGTAGAACACGTCACCGTCACACTGGGACGTGACTCCGCCTACAACCCCACCTAGGGAGGGGCGGGGACATGTCCCTAGACTGGCCTACACGGAGTAGGGCACTGCCTCTGACCCTGCCTCTGGGGGGAGGTGCTACACTCCTAGACTGACCCCACGGGGGTGTGGCCCTACCTGTGACCCTGCCTCTGGGGGGCAGGGCCACACCCACAGATCAACTCCCATGGAGCAGGACTCCACCTCAAACCCCACCTCAGGGGGTCAGAGTCCCAACTCCAGACCGGCTTCCAAGAAGTGTGACTTCAAGCCAAGCCCCTCAGGTGGGGGAAGGCTTAGCCACACCCTCAATCCTAACTCCAAGGAATGCAAGCCCGCCTCTCATCGAGTCTCCAAGCCAGCCAAGGTGGAACCAACCTTCCCTGACAGCCCAACCCCTGCCGCCTCAAAACCAGAAACCAAAGCACGTCTGCATCTTCACTTCATCTGCCACTGCAGCATGAACCATCCCTTCATTGCCTTCCCAACAACAAAAGCCAGCCACACATGGACAGACCCTAGGTACAAAACCGAGAGTCACAACCCCACAGTAATAAGCTCTAACCCTGATCCTGAATACAACCTTACCCCTCCTACATCTCCTACCGCAGCATCACCCCCAGCTGCAGAACAAATCCAAAAACCTACTCCAATTCCAGCACCTCTGATGTTCCAGTCTAAACCTATCCTTAACCCTGATCCCACATTGTTCTCAACAAAGGTAAAAAACATGGCATTTAAAAATAAGAATTTGAAAGTAGCTTAAATAATAACTACATGCCTAGAATCCTCTGAGATTTGGCATAAGAAAAAAGAATCAACTGAGGAAAGCCAGGTGAGTGTCCTGGAAAAAGGACAAAATGTAATTCCTGCAGCTCAAAAAGCAAGTTCAATTCTTGCAAAAAGTAAGAACCTTAATATCTTCCTGGAAAGGGCAAGTTCAGTTTCTCCAAAAGAAAAAGGGTTCAAGTCCTATAA
>WEKY01021691.1:0-11451 GCA_013390045.1 Picathartes gymnocephalus
TTTAATCAATTCTTTCTTGTAAAACTGAGCTTCTTTGGTGAGTGCCTGCACAGGAATAAGCACACAGGAAAGTTGCTTGTCAGGACAAAAAAAAAAAAAAAAAAAAAAAAAAAAAAAAAAAAATTTTTTTTTAGGGAGGCTGTTAGAGACAAAAANNGGAATTTCTTCTAGAGTAGCGTTTGAGCAGATAGCAAGTGAAGCTCCTTTTGTGTTCCAAATAAGAATGATTCAAAAATGTATGTGATCAAACACAGCTGATGTTGCAGTGAAAACATCCTGATGTATGTAGAAATCAGACTACAAACAAAGTACAAATCAGACATTTGTATTTATCTTTTTCCAAGGGAAAGGTAATGAACTGATATTGATGTTTCTCTTCATGCATTTTTAATGCTAAAAATGTTCTTTGTATCTTACATTAAATACCCAATTTTTCCTGTTATGTTTCCTTTGTGACTTGTTCTTTCCCTTTTTAGATTTTTTTACTCCTGTGCTCTGATGAATAAAAAGTTTTGAGGTATATCTGCATTCAGAACTCAGCACCAAATCATTGACTTGGGGAAGGATGTTGGCTTTTTTGGGGCAACCATTTATCAGCCTGACCCTTATCTTGAAATCTGTTGGTTTTCACTGTGTTTGTACTAACTCAGGATATAGAAAGAACAATGAAGCCAATGGATAGAGGAGCAGTGCCTATCTGTGGCCATCATTTCAGCCATTAGAAATGGTGGCTTCTTGTCAGATGGAAATATTAAGAGAAAAATATAACTTGCTCTTTTGGTTTTAAGGGCAGTCAAAGAATTCTGTCTCAGGCAAGCTACAAAGACTCAGATTGAGGATTTTCTTTCAGTGTGATTAAACTCTTTGGTTTTGTGGGTGTTTTGTGGTTTGGGTTTCTTTTGGGGTTGTTTTTTTTTCCAAGGGGAGGCTGGTAGTTTAGGGGGTTTTGGGGGTTGTTTATTGATTGGGGTTTCTTTGGTACAAATATCTCATTCTGTTAAATTAATTCTAATGGAAAAACCTATTAGTATCTTCTACAAAAATCTCTAATTTTCTAACTAGTCTTGTGATGATAATCTATGATAGTATGGGAAAAATCAGGTCATCCCTGTACCACTAATATTCCTTAAGAATAGAAAATAATACCTTGAATAGGGACTTTCTGAGTCTCACATTTGTTCTGTAAGGAATGAGGAGTACTTCAGTGCTCTCATTCTTTTTTCAGACCCATTGGTTTCTCTGAATCTTCTTAATTACTGTTAATCTCCTACTGGAGATCCACAAAGTATTCTGCAGATACATGTGTGAGTGCAGCATATATGTGTGGGCTTAACTGTTTGCTTTTTAATATTTTGAATGGAAATATTTCTGGCAATCTGTTAAATTTTCTCTCCTTAATATACTTTCTTGCATTGCCTGCTTGATAAAAAAGGATAAGGTTTTCACCCTGGAAAAACCAACCATGGTGTTCAATAAGCAAAAGACAAATCTGGGTATGGCATGTGCTGTCTGTTTGGATACAAGTCAATGAGCATTTGTTTTCCTCTCTGTGGAAAAATATCATAGTTTCAGTTTTTGTGCTTGATTAAACTAGAGATCTCACCAGAAATTCTGCATACCAGAAGCCCCTTAGAAGTTAGAGTCATGCAGCATACTTCCCCTCTAAATAGAATCCATTTACCATAAAGAAGAGTAATATTTTTGCTCATTCTTGTTTCTCTTTATCCATTCAATATAGTAGTCTAAAAATCCACTTTTTGTGGGGGAAGGGCCAAGCAGTCTAAAGCAAAACAGTTGCAAAATCACATAACTTGTAAAACTCATAATTCGCTGTGCAGCAATGGTACGTGGGCTCTGAGTCGTGCTGGTTGATGTATCAGACAAGAGGAACATTTAACCAGGTTTTATTCTTGATCTTTGATGCTAAACTTCTTGGATGGTGAAATGCACAGGCTGGTGTGTAGAAGGTAAAGCTGTCTCAATGGATTTAGGCAGTTTTTTAAGGAATTTAAAAGTTCAGTGGGACAGCTTTCAGGGGGAACAAGTCTACTGGCAGGCTACTGGAAGATGAAGATACTTTTGGGGGTAAATATACATGTAACTATAAAATATAGAGTGTGTAACATATCTCTTAATTGTCTATTGCTACCAATTTGATGAGAAGCCATTACCATATTAGCTGCCAAAACAGGGCTGTGAGAAGGGAGTTTGTCACAGTTCAAATTTTATTGACAAAGACCATTCCCAGTAGATCAGTGCCTCAGAAATTCATGTTGTAATTGTGAAACAATAATTGTGAAACAGCAGGAGGCTCAAGCTGCCTTGTAGCTCGTACCTGCTCACATGAGAGGACCGTGGCACATGAGACAGAGCCACCCAAGCAGCCTTGTTTGACCAAATGAGAACTGTCAATCTGCTGAAATTCCTAACCCCAAATTAGGACCACAAGTAAATGAATCCTGTAATAAAAACGTCGTTGTCAGTATTTAAAAGATCAGCATAAGCACTAAGTGGTTGCTCATGGCTGTCCCTAACCTCGCTCTTGGTCCACATCCAGTGTGACAACCACGTTCCCGCGGTGCCAGAATGCAGAGCAGCTCAGAGCCCCGGGGGGGGGAGCACACAACAAAACGCAAAGGCAGCAGTGTGTAAGTCCACAAGGGTGCTGTCATTTCACAGCCTGGACATTAATTGGGGTTAATTTGGGCCTGTTTGGCTGAGAGATGTAAACTTGTCCCCATGTGATATGTGTGTGCACATATTTGTGACTTGCCAAGTATGTGTCACACAAACGCCACATTTGGCCTTCCCTGACAGCCTTTGGGAGTACTTCTTAAACTGCTGAGTCAAGCAGCTTGTTGAGAAAGACCCTCACAGAACACAAGGGGTAGATTGTCAGCCAGTTAGCAAGTTAGACCTCAATCCTGAAAAAAAATCATGTAAAAGGACAGTGAGAGATTTTTTGTCTTTGGTTGTTGAAGCTAAAATAGACTAGATTGACAAACATCTGGCTTTAAAAATATGTGGCATAGCTGAAAAAAGGAAGAAGGGCAGATTATTGTGAATGGAAAGTTGATAATAACCTCTTGATAGCAGCCTTATGTGGACAGATGACATGTTGACTAACCAGGAATGTATGGGAAGAGCTCCATTCCCCCAAGTGCTGAGTATATGGAGCCCAGTCAAGAATGAACACTGTGCTCAAGTATTCTGCTGAAGGAGAAGGTTTGTCTTATCAAAGTGTAGGACTATAACACAATGCTCCTAGAACATGACTTATGGAGGGTGTATAAAACAACAGATATGGCTGGTTTGTTTGTTTATGTGTTCGCTTGGGTTTTTCCTCTTAGATGAAATAAAAATCCAGCCCTTCGAGCTGGCTGTCGGATGTGGCTCTGTCTATATAAGTGAAACACTGCAAATCCTGCTCTCTTTTTATGAATATATTGTCTTAAACTTACAAGTCTGGAGAAATTCCCCTGAGTGCAGAAAAGTTAGAGAGGTTACATGTTAAGACAAAGTCTGGACCCCCTAGGATTTAGTCTTCCTATTGCGTTGGAAAATCATCTTCTGTAATATCATTGGTCCTGGCCATAAGGTCACTATTTCCCTAAATTCTATGTGAGTAGAAATTAGTATTTCTGTGCCATTGTTAAAGCTGATTCCCGAATGAGGACTGGGTGGTACACTGACTACTAAAGTGGTGGGCTCCATTAGGGCGTACTAAACTTTGAGCTGCCTTTGTGACAGGTGTGACCCCTGAGCAGAGGAAAAGTTGTAGAGGTTTTGAATATTTATAGACCTGACTCTTAATCCTCAGAACCAGTTACATTTAACAAAAGATGATTTAGATATTTCCTTTGTGCTTGCAGGCATCTGGAAAGAGCTTAGGTACTAGGATAGATCAAGGAAAAGGAAGACCAGCATGGAGAAATTCTCAGATATGCATTCAATGGGCTCTTTATAGCCTGCAATGATCAGAATGCTTTGGCCTTAGGTTGGTGCCCAAGACCAGTTTGGGTAAAATCCCTTTGAGGAAAAGCAGTGAGCCAAGAGATGCCCTTTTCATCCTGGCAATTTGAGGTAGTACCCAGTTAGAGCCTGGCTGGATTAAATCAACCTGAGAGACCTTTGAGCATCAGCAGCTACCAAGCAATGTTTCTCCTGCTTGTTAAAATTGGCTGCTGTTCTTTCCAGTATAGCCAGACATGGAAGCCTTTGCTCACATCCTATTGCCTTCAAAGAGATCTGTGAAGAAGGTTCTGTAATAGGCCTGACTGGATAATATTTGCAGTTCGAAATGTCTGTTTAAAATTGGTTCAATTTTGCAAAATAAGCTAGACCCCAAAACACAGTTGGTAGGGTGATATTCAGACAGACATCATTTATTTCTGAACCTGAGGTGTACAGTTCTGTCACTTTTCTTACTGGTTTTCCTCTAGATAATCAACCATTTAACTATCCCAAGGAAAAAAACAAACAAGCAAGTAGAAAGACTGTAATGTCCAAGATTTTCTTAAATTGCTGTATTTATTTTGGCTGTGTGAACTAAATATTTAGTGGAGTATGAATGATTAGCCCTGGGTTCTGTGTAAATCACAGGAAAGGCAGAACACCATTTTGCTGATTGAGAGCTTGGGAAACCTGAATATCTTGTGCTGTTGTTATTGTTTTGATTTGCTTTGCCCCCATTCACAAATCCATTTGGTTAAGATTGTAATGCTCTGTGCAAGCTGAAGTCTTATAAATTCATTGACTCCTGAGGATACTTCAGCATTTAATAGTGCCAAGTCCAAAACAATTGTAAGCATCAAAGCTGTAGGTTTCATGCCATTTACACGGTACTATGTTCTTTGTGTTTCAATCCAAATCCAGGACATTACCAGCTTGCTTCATACCATCTATGAGGTAGTTGATGCATCAGTAAACCATTCTCCTAGTTCCAGCAAAACTCTGAGAGTGAAACTTACTGTGGCACCAGATGGCAGCCAGAAGAAAAAGAGTATCTTGTTAAATCATACTGGTAAGGATGTGCAATCAGTCATTGGAAAAATTACAAAAAAATTCCAGAGTCCCTTGAAAATCCATCTCTATATTTTGTTAATAAAAATACATGTTTACTTAAAGGCAAATAATTATGTGGGTGTTTTAAACCCCATGAATCTGCTTTATGATCTTGGATGGAAAATTACCTGCTCTTCTTTCAGTGTCTTATTAGCAAATGAGGGTTCCTCCTGCTGATGGATTGCTTCTTTTGGAAGCAGCAATAACCCATATGAAGTCTAATTGTCTTTGTGCACTGCAAGGCAGATCTAAGGCCTTCCTGACTTGCACCACTTTATCTCTGCTGATATTACAGCACCTGGTTTGTGTGGAAACAGGTGTAGGGGTATAAAATGTTTCTTGCCAGTGCTGCTGGATAAAAATAAATAATTAGGCATAAGTAAAGTTAAAGAATCTATGGATAAAAATTGCACATTTTTCTATGCTGGCAGAGTCTGCCATTACATAAATGTTTACCGTGATGCCTTATCCAACTTATCTTCACTGTAATAGTAGTTGTATCAGCATAATTACTTCAGTAGGTAGAGTAGTACTAAATTGAAATACTTAAAATTATTTAAAATAATGCTTCAGTCAAAAATATAGGCATCAGATCTCAAAGGAGAGCCTGGTTACCTCAGTTTTAATAATACACTCGCTCCCTCAAGAGCAGACACAAGCCAGTTCTCACTGCTGGGGAGATGCACTAGGACAGCAGTGAGTTGCCAGCACTGAGCCTGTCAGTGTGAATGTGGCTCCCCTTGGGCTGCCACGTGGAGTGCAGGGTACACCTAACCCTGACTGAGCTCCTGCAGTCCAGGTTACATCTGACTAAAATCTGCCATATGGGCAAAAGCAAGACTGAGGAGGTTAACTGAAGTGGTACATTACATCCTGATCTACTGGCATGAGCAAATGTATTTGCAATGTAGAATCTTAGTTGTGCTGGTCAGCAAGGGCAGTACAATAATGTACTTCATCTTGGCAGATTTGCAGAGTGCCAGGCACAGAGCTGAAAACAAAGCTAATGAAGAAGCAAGAAGCTCTGAGAAGAAGCAGAGGGCTTCCATCAGGTAAGGGGAAGGAACTGTGACTCCTGACAGGCACTGGGTACCTCTGAGGAAAACTCAACCATTGATTTCTTTCGTGCTTGTTTTATTTTAAAAATTATTTTAAAGTAGAGGAATTACAGGAGTTTTCATTGTGGACTTATGAGCAGATTCCATAGGGGGATACTTGGTATATTAGTCTGTGAGGTCTTTAGGGGATCTGAATTGTCTTTTTAGATCCCATCTTCAAATTAGTCAGGTGAATAGCACAGCTTTTTGGCTAAAAGTGTTTTAAAATCTTTTCCTCTCCTTAGCAGCCAGCTCCTGCCTGTCTCTGTCCTCCTTCCAGCCCATCTTTTTCACTCATCAACTCAAATAGTGCCAAGTTTTATGTAGACTAACTTGGTTACCATCTCATAACCTGACCAGAGTGCTAACAGGTCATCTTAGTGTATATTTGATATATTTTAGCATTTTATATTTCATAACAGAAACGACTCATAAGACAGAGGGAAGTGTTTGCTGAAATGTTACAGTAATGACATTGACTCATTAGTTATGTTTGTTTCTTCAGCTGCAAATTTAAAAAATAAAAAACCAAACTTTTGGCTTTCCTTAATTTAGGGATATTTGTCTGCATCTATAATAAATTTATCAGGAGAAGGAGCATTCAGTCTTATTAAAACTGACAAGAGAACAATACCTCCCTTTTTTAGATAGAGAAAAAATGTTAGTGAGTTATCCCAGTACAATCAAATTTCAGATTAAAAGAAGAATAAAATTACTATTAATCTTGTGTCAGCAACTCTGTACAAAATATTCTATGAACTGAAGAATACTCTGTGGTTTTCCTTGCTGGCCTAGATGTAGTGTGCAAATTTCCTCTCCCCATTAGCAAAGTTTTGCCCGTGTGAATTCAGTAGACTGGTTTTGTTTGATAATCTAGTGCAAAAAACCCCTTTCAGTTTGAAGACCCCCTCTTATCCACCTTAAAGTCCTGGCTCTGCAAATGTAGTGTTTTTATGAGCAGTAGGCACTTCCAATTAAATCAACAGTCATGGAAGATCAAATGTTGGGACAAAATGTTTGTCCTTCTCATCCCTTTGGTGAGAGGCTTCCTCGACAGAACAAATCCATGTCTTGAGCTGAGTAGATCAGCATCAGACAATGGTCAGCATCTGGCAGTTTTTGTTGCATTCCACCAAATGTAGACAGGATGAAGAGTGTGCTGTTCCCACTGTGTGGTTCAGGAATGTTTGTGCACTCTGGCCAAGCTGACAAGCCTCAGGAAAGCTGCTGAGGCTCAGATCAGAATCTCACGATATTAATGCAGTTGCTTCCCCTTTGAAAGCAGCAGTGAGAACTTGTGAGAAGTGCACATATTTCACATGTTCAGTCCCTTAGGAATTCTAGGCAAGATGTGATTAATATTCAAGATAAAATGGATAGAAATGTTTTTATCCTGAAGGTTGGGAGATAGATGGGTTAGATTTTTCATTTGCTGGAAGCTACAGGCAGGAGTTTTTACCTGTAGGGCTGAGTATCAAGATAAGTAGCTAGATTCACGGCTAGATAGCCTGGTTCTCCCTGACTGGCTTAAACTGTGTTCTCAGTGAGTGAGGCTCATGAGAACATGTCGCTGCATTTTTCTTCCCTGTACTCTGTCACTGCTTTATTCCCCTTTCTTGCTATATTGTTGTGTGCTTCCTGCCATCAGGAATGGCACATCAGCATGGAAATTTTAGACAGGACTTCCATACACTCCACAAACACTTCAGCAGATGCCATTTTTTATTAAAACCATAACCAAACCAAGCCCAAACACAGTAACAGCACTGTATTTTTACACAGTCCTTGATGCATGGTTGATGCCTGCCTGAGCCTCCCCATGTGTCTGCAGGACAGCATTGTGGGGCTGGATGCCAGACACTTCAGTTCTCAGAAGTACTTGAAGTTCTCTTTGACAGAGGAGCACATCTCTCATCAGTGTATAATTGCTTCACCGTGTATATTTGCATGAGTATTGTTGAACATCATCTTGCACGTAAGAAAGTTATTAGAATGTAGGGCTGTGGCAGTACTGGCAGCGTTTTTCTTCTCTGTCTCGATGGGAGATTGAATTTATTACAGTAACAAAATAACAGGTTCCCTGTTAACTTCATTTCCAACAGGCAATGCTGTGTACAGTGTTGCTTAATTGTGTTGGATCAAATTCAGTGATTTTTTTCTGGATTAACTGTGCATTGTTTTCAGCACATGCATACAAGTCCCAATGGCTTCTGTAGGTGGGTCACGTCTGACAACTGCAGTTAGGCAAGTTCTAGCCCCAGAGATCTTTTATGTTGACATGCTAAAGTGTAACAACCTGTAAAGGTGTGTCTGAGACAGGAAAGGTACTGAATTGGCTAGGTATCCAAAAAATAGAGAATATCTGGACATTACCTTTATTTTTGAGAGTACCCCATGTCACTTCTGGAGTTCAAAGCTGACTCAGAGTCTTTAAACCTTACCTGCTTTCCAGGCAGACTCTCCTCCATTCAGGAGACTCTATCAAAGTAGACCAAAAATGATCTTCCAGGTAGGTCAAGTCTTGTGACTTTTATCAAGGAAACTGCAGACCTATGTCTGCCAGAGACACGAGGGGACTCAGTTCTGTAATGTCCCTGAACAGTACCAGCTAGACCAGGAAAGCCATTTGTGCCAAAGCTCAGGGGGATCAGCAGCCTCTGGAAACTTGGAAATGTGTTAATAGACTAAAAGCAAAGTACTGGGCTCTATACAGTACAGAGCCCATATTCAGCAACTGGTGTAGGATACAAGGCCAAATTCTGGTGTTAGGTTGACATCGGTGCACTTGCACAGAGAAATAGCAAAGCCAGTCTCGTGGTCTTGGAGACTGAACTGTCTGAATGACAGGCAGCAACTTAATAAAGAGTTTTCTGCTTATTCTGTTTGTTATATTGAAAATACTGTTCATATTTGCAGACATCCATTTAAATTGCTGAATTAAATTGTTTGGCAGTATGGGCTACAATACTGTAAACTTCTGCCTGACTTTTTTCTGCCTCATAAATGAATGGTATTTCAGATATTCATTCTCAGGAAATAGTTCTGCTATAAATAAAATTGCAAAGCTGAGCAGGAAAAGGAGTTGAGATTCTAAAGCCAGTGTCTGATCTGACCTTATTAATTATATTTTGGAAAGCAGTAGTTACCTCTGAGTGTCCTACTAACACCTTCTCTTCCCAGGCTCTTTCTAGTTGCTATACCTGTGCTGTTGCCTGTCTTTATGAGCAGAAACACACAAACGTTTATCTGGATTACCCCAGCACTTCCTCACAGAGGTGGGAATGGTCATGAATCAAACAGCAGATTTTCTTTGGCATGTCCAAATTGGAGAATCAGTTGAATGATTTGGCCCTAAGACAGAAAGTAATAAGTGCTAGGAGTGGTTTTATTTGCTTTTGCACGTGTGATGCAATTTGAAAGCCTCCTTTAGTTTGCAACATCGGGGTTATTTTATTTGAGGGGAAGGAACAGTCAGTTCAGGCCTATCCACTTAGCAAATCTGGTCATCCACAATTTTAAGCGTTTGTTGTTTCTTTGTGAGCAGCTCCTGTCACTTCAAAGGGTTCATTAGTTGTTGGTTTGCAGATGGTGATAACAACTTTAAAGAAGTTGTGCTGAATTGTAATTTTGCTTCCTGCTGACAGATACCACCAGAGTGAGAACAATCCAGAGCAAAGTGGGTGCTATCGTCATTGTGTTGATGAGAACATTGAAAGGAGAAACCACTATTTGGATCTTGCAGGAATAGAAAACTACACATCAAAGTTTGGGCCAGGTAATTTATGTTGTAACCTTCTAATATTTTCTTCCTTCAGCTGCCTGTTCCATACCAGGGACAGCAAATTGTGAAGCTGTGTGATTTGTCTGTAGTGACTCACAAATAGGACTGTGAATACTGCAAGATAATTACTGGTGAAGGTGGTATCACAACAGAGTGGCTAATGTGCTGCAAGGCTGCTTTGATGTTTGTGTAGCCAAACTTGGAGCTGAGCCTAGGAGAACAATCTTTGCATCTAAATTATTAAGTTTAGTCTACGGGTGAGGCAAGGATTGACTTTTGGATGTTGGAGCTTGTTCCCAAGATGATAGCAGCACATATTTTATACTCACTACTGACCCAAAAATAGGGTAATATGTGTTTATACCTGGAATTTTGGCTTTAGTCCCCAAATTAAAGAGATTTGGATTTCTTTCATTTCCCTGCCCTCTGCCAGGGTTTTACTGTTCCACTCACAGTTAATTTGATGACCAAGAATTGGTAATGTAAAGATTTTTATACACATACACACACACACATGTTCAGTCTTCTCTAGATAGGTATTCATATTTGTGTGTGTATTATTTACTGGCCAGAATTATCAAATGTAATTAAACTAGACAGCTATAATTGCATTCACTTCCTTAGGAAAAATTTGTTCTGCCGATAATGCTATCCCTGCCAACTGCATGCTACTAATTAAAACTTTGAAATACTAGATGACTAACTCAGCTTGTTATTTCCTAGGATCTCCTCCAGCAGCTCAAAAACATGACCCACCAGGCAGAATTGTGAATCAGAGTAGATCCCGTTCTCATGAGCCTGAGACCTTCCACGCTCACCATAGGAAATCTCAAGTGTTGGATCCAAACCACATCAATCTGGCCGAAAGTTCCTATGCCAAGATTGCAGAAATCCAACAGAGGCTTCGGAACCAGGACTCAAACAAGCACTTTGTGAGGTCTCCCAAAGCCCAGGGCAAAAATGTTGCTCCTGTGCATCCTGGAAGGGCAGTTAAAAATAAACCTTTTCAAGGGGTGCCCTTGCCCATGGCTTCCCCAAGTGCACGGGTGGGCCAGAACCTCCCATACCTTCCCTTGCAATCCCAACAGATCCACAAGAAGCATAAGCAGAGGGCAAAGGAGAATCACCAAATGTGCAAAACCTTCCAGTCTCCGGGGACAGTTGTGGAAAAGGAACATGTGCGAGACCTGCCCACAGTCATTTTATATGAAGGCCAAGTGGGACAAATGATACAAAGACATGAGCACCACCACCACCACGAGCACCACCACCACTACCACCACTTCTACCAGACATAGAAGAGATCCCACCAACATCCTCCAGGAATCATCCCAAATGAAGGAAATGCGTTCTTGTGATACCAGAACTAAGGCATTACTATTAATATTATCATTACTTCATTAATATTCAGCAAGCATATATTTTAGAGGTTATATGGAGCTCTTGAAACTCACCCTATTTATATGTTGTGGAACCGCATAGCTTACTCGAACACCTTGTGGATTTTTT
>WEKY01021692.1:3760-14994 GCA_013390045.1 Picathartes gymnocephalus
TTTTACCAGTCCCCAGTTCTTGAGATATCCCCCCACCCCCCTCCAAGAGAAAACTCCCAGAAGAACAGTAAACAGAGATGCCCCTTTCCTCAGGCTGAGCCACATCCACTGTTCTTCTTAAGTACCCATTGTTTAAGGCTATTTAGCAACTTAATGGGAAAAAATTCTATACTGTTAAAGGAAACAAAAGGAAAGACAACCTAACCCCCAACAACATGGCATCAGCTCTTTCAGGAGAGAGGTGAGGATGAGTGGTTGTATGCTGCTTGGGCTGGCTGGCCACCAGCATGTAGCAAGGAACAGAGAAACAGTGTGAAGGGGTGGGAATTAGGAAATATGGCTATCTGAATTGTGGTTTGGACCACTTCAGGGCCATTTTCCAAAGCCTTTACTTTTTATGGCTATGAAACAAAATCCTTTCCATGGAAGATGTAATAATATTAGGAAATTATGCCAAAATGATATTTAGCTTTTTTGATGAGGTTTAGATCTGGAGATAAGCACTGCTGCCACAGATGGAACTGTCCAGATATCTGGAAAGCACTGCCTATGTTCTTTCAAACACCACTTTCAGAAAATACGGCCTGTACTACCAGAACTGTCCAGTTGGAGAGATACTATTTCCAATTTGTTTCTTTGCATATGAAATGAGTGTCAGTTTGGTCAGTGTCATACCCTAGTTTATGGAAAGAGAAATGAGAATTCAAGAGTCATATTTCCTCTTGGAAGAAAACGTAGACCTTCTAAATATGGCTGCTTAAATTTAAAGCATCTGAGCTTTAAGTTGCAGAGCTTAGCAAGTTGATAGGAAAATATTATTCACTAAGATAGGTTAAACTGTAAATGTTTTCTGAGTGTTCAGGAAACGTGTAGGTCCATGCAGCAGGTGCTGAGTAGTACTATTTCTCTCATCTGAATCCCTGCAGATGCTAGGGACAGCATTGTTTATCTAAGAAGCTGCTCCCTGTCCCAGAAGCACTTGGTCAGACTTTGTGAGACCCTGAAAAAGAAGCAGGAACAGACAGTACCACACTGGAGACTATTCCAGTATATCACTATTCCAATGAATGTGAGGAGGGGCTTTCCTTTTCTGCCTACCTAAAGGACATAAGGGGAAACACAGAATAACTGCCAAGCTGCCATGGAAAATCAAATCCTTGATCAAGTATGCTAGGTTCTGAATGATGTAAGTCTGGGAATAAGATGCTTAGTGCATTCTTGGGATAGCTCTGATCAAAAATTTAAACACATCTAAAAATTAACTTATATCTTGTAAAGAAGAATGTAATTAAAGCAGATCTTTGCATGGGATCCAAATAATTATCACATTGAGCAGAAGCATGCCTGAGGTTGCGCTATTGAGTGCAGGGCTGTGAGGTGAGAGTCAAGATGGGAACGCTGTATGCCCAAGTGCATTTTTGTTCATGTGTTTTTCCAATATTGCCTCATTCAGTCATTCAGCTTGAAGCTAAGGAAGAGGAGAAAGAATAAACAGGTAGGTGATTAAAGGGGCCCTGAGATTTTGGTCCTACTTGCAGGCATCCTGAGAAGAATCTTTGCAAGCTGTTTGCATCTGTGTACAGGGGAGAAATGGTCTCACAGAAGCAGACAATGGAGAAGTAATAAAAAAATTAAATTAGATAAAATTAGTTTAAATAATGAGAAAGAATATAGAGGAAATGATCTCAGAGGCAGGTGCCCTTTTGAGAAAGTAGCTTTATTAGATTTTGATTTAATTTATTAAAGCTAGGCTGATGGTGTCCTTTTTCAATGCTGTGTGGAACGTTATCTTCTACGGCCGTTGATGGACAATGACAAAAAGCAGTGCATTCAGAGTTGACTGTGGCTAGAGGGAGGAACTGAAATTTTTGTTCTGTTTTTCATCTTCTCTCCATATTTTAGCCCTATTTGTCAGTTGATGCCTGATAAATAGGCTTACTACAGAAAAGCAATGAAACATTATTGTACCTTGTGGCAGCTAACTTGGAAATAACCTCAGTAACACAATATAACTTAGATTTGCTGCCTAAATAGTAAAAAAAAAATCAAGAAATTATAATTTTAGTAGTTATTTTAGTTAAAGATTTTCAGGTCTAGCATGTTTTCAGTTGTCTAATATGTTTTAACATCCTGTCTCTTTCAAATGAAATCCAAAGAGACATTACGGGTTCCTTCTATGCTTAGATCAAGGATTACATAAACATTCTCTTTATCAAACCATATCTCTTATTCTTGCTCAACTCAGCATCCTTACAAAGCCTGTTGTGAGAAGGAAGAAACAGGGCCCTCATTCCTAAACCAAACTCCTCCCATTTTCAAATGGCAATATGCCTATACCTGTTCCAGGCACACTGCGGCAGGGCTCTGCCTGGATTTTTGTCCTTGGTCTCTCATCAGTCCTAATGTAATTTTATTTCTTTTTATAAAGAGTTTATGAAGATACTTGTAAATGAAGGAAATTTTCCCATATATGTAGAGCTCTCTACATTGCTCTATGATTCCATGACAGTTTGTGAATGGTGTAAAGAGAGATGAGTATAAACCAGAGTAGGAAACTATTGGATCAACCTGTGCTGACTCTTTACTTTCCTCTCTATCATTCCAATACATTCCACAGACAGTTAGATCCTAAATGTCTAGATATCTAGGGAAATCTGTTACTTCCTATGGTCTTATTCTCAGAAGATGCTTCCCCAACCTCTACCCCTGCTGACTGGAAAGTGTGGAAAATGTCCTTTCCTGCCCAGATTCGGAAAGTCCTGAGACGGAATTCAGAGTGCTCTAGGAATGTATACAAAGAAAAAAATATGGGACCCTAGGTTATTTATTAAAGAGCACATCTGCTTTCTGCTTTGCCTAGTTTTCCACAGCAGTATTTTCATCCTTACAATCTGTCGCTTAAATTGGATTATTTCTAGAACTCCATTGAAATCTAATACATATTGGAGATGAGGTTAATAAATATAATCAGTAATCTATTCACTCTTAAATGACTTCTACTAGCCTTATCTTGCCACCATTCAATGTGAAAATGAGCATTAGTTGAAGAACTAATAGCAGAATTTTTGCAGCTGCTGTAACATCCAAACATATATTAATATTTGTTAAGCTGATTTCTGTGTTTCTTGATTTTGCTGGTCTAGATGTGACTTCAGATGGGTAAATGGGGTTAAGCAAATGGCTTTAATTCTATTTTTTAATGCTTTGTTGATTTATGTTTTAAATGAAAGTCAGTGAACCGCTGCCTCTGAGAAGTACATTTTTTTCCTTTAAAAAGTGGTAGCAGAATGGCTCAGAAGTCTCTACAGAGGATGATAAAACCATTATTCTAAGCCACCTTCTGCTCTTAACTTGTATCCCTAATAAGGATTAACAGCTCCAGTGATTCGACAGTGATTCCACATTATCAAGGATGCATATGGGAAACAAACTTGGGCCTTTTTTTCCAACAACGCTCACATTTTAACACACGTCATTTTGAGGTACCCTGTTCTACAGTTCTGTGGCACAAGGCACAGCGTAGTCATTTAGTGTAACATAAACGCAAGATCTAAGAGGTGCAGTAGATACATTGTCAGTCTCTCTTGTAATTTATTATTTACAATATGTTCTCATTCATTTGCAGTACAAAAATACATCACTATGTGTTTTAATTTATTAAAGAGTAGACTGTTACCTCTAAGGCCCATGCTCCAAGTACAAAGTAAAGCTTCTAGGTGAAAAATCTTAGGTGATTTCTGTGGAAACTCTGTGCAGTACAAGCAGCTACTCAAAAAATAATTAAAAAAAAAAGTTAATGTAGCTGAAAAACTGGTAAGCTGCCCAGATCAGATGTGAAACTAATAATTTGGTTGGGAAAAAATATGAAAAAGGTGTGAACAATTAAAAGTAAATATTATTCATTTGGGAAAAAAAAAATTAAAATGCTCCTTAGAAAGAGGTTCTAGATTAACAGCTTGTTCAGCATAAACATCTACTAAATACTGATATGAAGAGAAAGACATGAAGAAAGAAGTTATATGTGTTTTATTTGGCATCTTCCATTTTAAGGTAAGATTTGGTTTATTTTGCCTTCATCATTTTTATTGGAGTTGCTTTTTTCTTGGGTTTTTTTTTTTTAATAGCAAAATTAAATCCATTCTAGACCCTTTTCTTTCTTCCATAAAATATATATTGCCAAAAAAAGGACTTGAGACATGATTTTTATTTCTAGATAGGCCTTGCTACTTTATTCTTGCAGAATAGAAAATGTTTGAGTGAATTCCTTCCAGATTAAAACCTTTCATACACTAGAGAGAAAAGTGAGAATGACTGACTGTAAATTAGGATAGCAAATGCATTTGGACATTGCTCTGTGGTCACCAATTTACACCACTTGTATAGCCACTTACGTCTAAGCAGAATAAATGTAACATAATGATGAATCAGAGGTCTGGACTTAGCCAATCACTTAAAATTCTCTCTATATGTGATAGCACAAGGACAATAGCAAGGGGGGACTTGACTTCTGTGTGGTGCAAATCTCTACCTTCAACAGTAACAGTATTGAGAAAAGATCAGGAAATGACAAGTACAGAGAGGGACCATCACTCAGATCAAATCAATCAGAATGTAATCAAGCAGAATGTAAAGCCAGTATCTGTAGGAGAAAAAAAAAGCACAGCTAGAAAAAAGCAAAGATGTTAACTGGAAGATGTTGACTGGAAGAACAAGGAATAATAATCATAGGACCTGCTTTCTCTTCTCACTGAAGAAGCTGTGCTAACATTTTCAAGCTGGATATTTAAATCAACATTGCCACATAACAATCTAAATAAATGTCCCAATTTTCAGATTTGATGTACAGTTGCAGCTTTTCTTGGCTCCAGAAAGTATGACTTCTCAGCACCTCAGAAGATCAAGCTGTTTATGTGGGAGGTGATCATAGTAGAAAGTGAAACTGATGTGGCTTATCTTGCACGTGCAGACACCAGCATGTCCACATAGAGGGTATTTTTCAGGAGTCAATGTCTGTCTATTATTCATTTGATTGCCAGTATGATAATTTTTGAAAATAACCCAACTTGTTCTCATTCCCTGTTCATTGGCATATCACCAATGTGTAATAAAGGATTAGACTTGCAGATTAAAGCTTTAAAACATAATCTCTATTATGGAAAGCTAGTCAGTAGGGTCAGTGAAATCAATAGGGGTTTGCAGTTGATGCAGTGCAAAGCAGACCTGGTGTCTGTTTTAAAGGGGAGCAGAAAAACACTAAACTACGGTCTATTCTAAATTCCTGACACTCCATTCACTGTGCTGAGGAAATTTCATTGACTACCTTGGGAACAGAGACAGGTATCTCACCTATGGACATATATAGATTATGTGCAAATACATGTAGACCTCTTACATTTAGGTATTTTAAACTGGGAGCTGAAACGCACTCACTATCACTACCATCAGGCATAAAAGTTTAACTTCAGTCTTGAATAGTCTCTTTATACAACCATTGTAGAATAATTGCCTTCCTACATGTAAAAAAAAAAAGTCCTATTGCTGTACTCAGCAATGTGTTAACATGCTCTCAAAACCAGAGCATATAGAAAAATTACACAGTAGAACGCAAGACTTTGGAGCCAATGAATGGACAGTTTTCCTCTTGTAGTCTTTACCAAGGAAAGATTTTCCTTTATGTAAAAGAAAACGCATAAGTGGGTCAGCTGTGGGGACAGATTTCCAAATCTCAGGTGTGTCTCAGTGGCACAGCAAAATTGCCTGTCAAGGTATTCAAGCTAAATCTGAATTAGTTCTGTCTTGGGTAAGCCTTGGATCCTTTTATGGTCAGGGGAAAAAAAAAAAAGGAGAATAAGTATCTTTATTCCTCTTGATCACTTCAGCACTGGAAATGACTAGTGATAATAAATCTGGCATGTAGAGCGTTCTCACTAAAAAAAATCCAAATGACAACTTTTTACACTGTCTCTGCTTACTAAGCTCTTTAATTCTTTTATCTGCTTTGTGGGGTTTTTTTTGGTCTCATTTACCTGGGCAATTCACAAATTTTTGTGTTATGACTTCAGATATACACATAACATACAAGAAAAAAAAAGCTTCAGTCTATGCCTGGCCCATGTGTGCTTTGCTATACTGGACTGTTGTTACAGCTAATAGCAATGACAGGTCATAGGGATTAGATTATCACTCTTTATCCTGAAGAGAGCCCCTTGCTTCCAGCTCTGCAACTTTGACCACTGGTTAATTTTGAAGGTGGGCTGGATTCAGTTCTCTGCATAATCAGCAGAAAATGAAGATACTCAGGTAGGATTTCCCCTCTTGTCTCTCCTGGCCAAGTCTAATTTTTCAGTGAGATAATTTTCTATGTCAGGCAACTATATAGGTGAGTTGACTTCTATGTCCAGCTATTTCTTACTTATCTGTTTGAAGGATACTGTTTATCTTATGACAGTTTGATATCGCTGGCTGAGGCTGATGTACTACATAATCAAGTCAAGCCTGGAAAATAATTTATTCTAAGGAAAGACACATGTACTTGATTAAGGTTTAGAATGGTTTGGATTCTATTCCTTTAGGGGACTCTGATTTCCTCTTGTGGATGTTGATTATTGTTTTGGAGAACATGTGTTGATAAGAAAACACTGCAGATTAAAATACTTCAGGAAAAAAGTCTCCTCTGTGTCCAGCAGGTACATGTTTGCAAATTCCCCTAGTCGGCTTTGACGGCAAACAGATTTATTCTGTTCTTTGGTGACCCATTCCCATAGCCAGAGTGCTGCATTTTCTGCACACTTCACTATGATTTGTTTACATAGCCTGGCAGCCCACCACACCACCTTTCATGCCCACTGCTTTAATTGGTGCAGTTGCTGCCTTAGGGTGCACTACTAAATGGTGCTGAGGCAAAGATAAACATTCTGCAAACGTGTTCAAGCTTGTCACCACTGTACTTCTCTTTGTCTCTAAAGGAACCGAGTCTATGCCTCCTCTGTCAATAACACTCTCATTCAGATTGACATATACTTCATGTCTCTTTGTTCGATCATGAAGTTCAAGGTATCATGCTATCCTTATGTTTTCATCAGTGTTTGCTGCTCATCTCTTCTAATGATCTTTCAGAGACTTTTGTTGCTTCTACTGCTCAGGTCAGTGAAAAAAATCACTGTAGTATCTTCTTCTTTCCCAAACAGTTTGATTTCCTCACCTCTTTCAAATACAAAAAACTCGCCAAAGCAGAAATATTTTCTTCTACTTAACCGCTTAAAGCATTTTGCTGTCCTTCACTGACACCATTTTTAATTTGGCCACAGAGCTGTAACACAAATGCTTTGCCCTTTAGGGACTATAACAGTTTCACTAGTCAGTCTTCATAGCAATTACACATATCTGAAAGTAAATCAAGCAACTACAGATACCAGACCATTGTATCACCCAAACAACTTAGACTAAGTTATTTTAAGTCTTTCCTAAAACCTGCAGTATTTGCTTAGTTTCACAGATAATTGCTTCTTCAATGCCATTGTCCTTAAGTTCATGAGACATTTCTTGCAGTATATTTTTCTTAACTGTACGTGCTTTCTCAATGTTTTTATATTTCTCAAATTACTATCGTCTGCCCTGTGCTACATGCTCTTGAACTTTATGAAATTCCTGTTACTGAAGGAAAAGAGGCTCAATCTGCTTTTGAAAGCAGTGTCTCGACCAGGTTTGTTTAAAAATTAATTCCTTCTGCTCTATTACCCATAGCTGTATTTTGTTTGAATGACCACAATGATCTCAGATTCCTATGGTCCAAAGACCAGAGTGTATGGTCTTTGCAAGGACAGATTTGTGTTTCCACAGGGTAACACACTAAAGAATTAGCCTTGCAATTTAAACAGGGATGCTGCCCAGCCTCCTGCCATAACCAGAGGGCTTTAGAGCAGCTTGTATGTCACAGAGTAGCCAGGGCTCTGCTCTCAAAGTTTTGGTCCATTGAGGAGGCTCTGTGCTGAAGTCATCTGGAGCTGGTAACCAGGGCAGCCCTCAGCAGCACAGCCAGCACAGCCAAGACGGCAGGCTGAAAAGCTCAATCTGTACATGCCTCACCACCCTCCAGCCCCTGCCCAGTGCCCTAAAGGCAGTCACTGCCATGTGGGTGCCACAAGTTAGGCAGAGGCAAGTATGGCTACAACAACCTGCTTGGGCAAGTCTGCTCCTTGTCTGATGCGAGGAATTTTGATGGGCTTCCTGAAGACAAATCCTACATGCACACCTACACGGGTTCCTCCACCATAAAATGCTACCCTGTTTGCTGACTGCACTCTGCCAGATCGCCTGCATTTAGCCTCTCCCTTGGGGGCCATAGGGGTGGTACACACCCAAGTGGACTATTTCATGTTTATGGCCACTGGACCTTACATTTGCTAGGGAGTATGTTCATACAGTTAAGGCATGCAGAGCATTCTGTTTCTGTGAACAATGCTCAAGTTTTTTACAGAATAATGAACCAATTACATTTGTCTAATGTGGGACAATATTTGAGCTGTCTCAGTCTGGCTGCTACTTCCAATTTAGATCTTTTATTCTCCCCTGCAAAAATAGATGTAGTCCAGGCACAGTCTTTCTGTTTTACCAGAACCAGCATGGCAGAATCCTGACCCTTGCATAAAGTTCGTTTTTCACATTGCTACATTAAAATCAACAAATTTCTCAGTAAAACAAACTTGCCACCTCCCTGTAAAGCCTCTCATGGGGCTTCCTGTCCAAAACAGGATAACAGCCTAGGGTTTCTGATGCGGTTTCTGATCCATTTCATGTATCACTAGATCCACATCACACTCATATCCCATCCACCACCCAGTTAATGTCTCATAGAATCTTACTATTCTCTATGGAAACAGTGGAATTCCTTTCACAATTGCTCCTGCTGAACACCAGGACCTTAAGCCTCTACTGAGCAGGCAGCTGCAGGCTTTTTCTCCCATTCACTTAGCTCATTCTTTCCCACACAAGCAATGCTGTCATGAGATATCAGGTTGGTAGGACAGTCAGGCAATCGAGGACAGTACTTATGCTCATGAAAATATCCATTTACTTTAGCATACTGAAATAATCCCAGGCCCTCTGTGTATGTTCACCTTTACCCAGGCTACTCAACCAGGCATCACCTTTACAGGGCACCAATGCATCACCTGTTTAGGGCAGTGTTCACCTGAGCTGCCACAAGAACTCCCTGCAGCTCTCTCATCACCATGGAACAACAGGAAAATCCGGATGTTTGGAAACTTCTTTTTTGTGTATATGGAACAATGGATTTGGCCAACATTTGCTTGTAAGAATATAGTCTATTCCCCATTTTCCCTCTTCCTTTCTCAGATAAGAAATGCCACCCTTCTAGTCCTGCAGGAATTGGTACTGGGCTGGAACTGGTGGATCAGCATGTTTGGGGTAGTTTAGTTTGGGGTACACCTTCTAGGCAAGACACTTAAACTGAACTGTGTGTGTGTCTGTATATGAGCTGAGTATCTAAGCCCTGTGCAATCAATAAGGATTTAGAAGCTCCATACAACAGCTTACCCATAGGTAGCAATCACTGTCCTTCTGAGATTCTCTAGGGTGCACTGTTTGGTCTCCACCTGCAGCTCCGTAAGGACCTTGGTCTCCCATAGATCCAGAATCATATCTTCCATGCCTGATATTGCAAGATATCCTAGGACATCTCAAATGTCTAAGTTTCCTAAGTTCTTTTTGGTTTGTGGGTATTTTTTGTTTGTTTGGGTTTTGTTTTGCTTTGTTTTGGTGGGTTTTTTTTGTTTGTTTGTTTGGTTTTTCTTTTTTTGTTTTGTTTTGTTTTCATATTAGGTCAACTCTTTTTTCAAAAGGCTGATCTTTTCATGACTTTGACTTTGCATGAAGAAGAATCCTGAATAAATTCTTGCTCTTGCTCAGGTATTTCTTTGAAGGCCTGCCATGCTTTAGGGACCTTTCCAAGGGCAGTAAGTTAGCAGACAGGCAAGGTATGTATTTGTTGTCTGAACTGAGATACGAAATTTCTGTTTCTATTATAATTCTGCTAAACTTTAAATCATATTACTGCTATTGGAACCAGCCCCCTTGGGTTCCGTAGCCACAATTCCTGACAAGTGAACAATGATGAGATGCTACAGAAAAGTTTTACTTTCATTTAGAAAGTAGGGAGTTACATGCTAGCCTGAGGGAATTATTTGGGTGGGAAGCTGGTAAATGCCTTTTTGTTTTCTACAGATAACAAACTGTGCCCAGCTACATATTGTTGGCTCCTGCGGTCAAGAGAAGATAGACACAGACCTCGGATATTTTGGGAATACTCTAGATCAGTTTTATGTTTGTAGGGAGTTGTGACATATGAGCTACCATGAATAGCACTAGGGCTGTTGTGAACTCCCAGCCAGCTGGCTCCAAGGTGGCCGAGCCAGCTAGTCTTCCTGGCAGCCTGTGGAACATCTGCATGCCAGGCAGGACAGTGCATCAGCTCCACAGGCAGCACAGCCAAGGTGATGGAACCAGGCACCAAGCCACTTCTTAGCAACAAGCAGTATCACCTCTGTGACCTTTGCCTCAGTCTCTAACTTTTCTTACATTTAATCTATCTAACTTTGCTTCGTTTTACTTTTACAAACTTGGGTGCTCAGAGGTAGGAACTCTCCAAAGTTCTGCAAACTCCATGGGCTACTTCTCATAACAGAGCTCTTCATTCCTGTGTAATTCTCCATCTTTGTAAAACTAGGTAATGATATTCAAATATAATGTAGATGAGGATCTCGTAACCAAGTAGCTCATCTATATGTATAAATCCAGAATCTTACTGAAATTAAACTACTGGAAAACTTCTGTTTCCTGGTGAGTTTTTTTTTTTTGGTGTGCTGATGAAATGTTTACTGTAAGCATTTCTCAGTGTTGGTAAGCAATAAATCCTGGCAAGGCAGAAAAAGCACACATACAAACCTCTGCGTTTTTCATATTTTAGTCTTACACTTCCTTGAGCAATGACAGTTTCCACAGGTTCAGGAGAAAATACCAACATCTGACCATGTTCAAAGGAATGTGAATATTATTAGAGATTCCATACAAGAAAACAGTGTCCTGGTACTTCCAGTTTGTACTCTGATACTGGAAAAAGTGAATGGTCAAAGAGCAAACCTTTGTTCAAAGAGCTAAAGATGATCATGAAGGTGGATATAGATTAACAATGAAGGAGAGAGGGAGGGGAGGGGAGG
>WEKY01021692.1:17363-36857 GCA_013390045.1 Picathartes gymnocephalus
GGGGAAAGCCCTTGGAGCCCCCCCCCCCCACGCCCGACCCCGGTGCAAGGCCCCCATGGGGACCCCCAGTCAGTTTTGGGAAGAGGAGACTGGCTCGCCTGCGCTGGGGCTAGCCGGCCCTGCCTGCGGTAGGCGAGTGTGCCGGCGCTCGGGTCCTGCACAGCACTTTGTGAAGCTTGCAGTATGTCACCCCACGCACACACACCCACCCACCGCCTCGCTCGGCTTACTAAAGTCAAGCCAGACACCCCCGTCCCCCGGCCTGGGGGCTCCCCGTTATCACTCATCCCCGGCACTTTAGGCCAGGAGGGTGCAGGGCGGTGAGGAAAGGGGATGGACACTTTCTTGGGGCTTGTGCCCAGACGGTAACTCAGCCAGCTATGCCGAGTGGCAGCAGCAGCACCGCCGGGTTGGTTGCGCCGCTTCTCCGCCTCTCCCTGCCGGGATGACCCCTCTGTGCCACACACCGGTGTTTCTGCGTCCGTCTCTAAGTCTGCCTGGCAGCCGGGATCATGCGCTTCGGTTCAGCCCGGCTCCGAGGGGGAAACTTGCAGTACATTACATAAGAAATGCAAATGCAGGTGCTCTGGGCCGCCTGGTCCCTGGGGGTCACGCTGCTGCTGTTGCATCCCTCTTGCTCGGGGCGTCCGTGTGGCCAAGCTCGCGGCTTGGCGAGCGAGGTGGGCGAGAAGGGATGCTTGGCAGGCGGGGGAGCTGGGAGGTTTTCAGGGGAAATACCGGCCCTCCCCGCCGGCCTCTGGTCCCCCACGCCGCCTTGCTCGCTCACCCCGCCCGGCAGGTTGTCTGCAAGCACTCGCGTGCCTGGGGAGGCGAGAGCCGCCGGAACCCGGGCTGCGAGGGGAGGGATGCCTTGTGTGCGCGCTGGTGTGTGTGTGTGCCGGCTGCCCTGCAGTGGCAGCTCCCGAGCAGGAGGCTCCTGACGCTGGCACTGCAGTGTAGTAGATCATAGGCTCTCGTTGCCTGACACCCCAACATCAACAAGGAGCAGCCCTGGCAGCCCGCACCCCTCTCCTTAAAGGCAGCCGGAGTGCCGGCTGGTGCTTTGCCCAGCCCAGGTCCGATGCAGAGTCGAAGTGGGCACCTCGGCGGATTTACCTTTCCCCGCCTCCGGCTTCCTTTTGCCTGCTCGTCTCGCCCCTTTCCTCCCCGCCGCTGCCGCAGCAGTGAAAAGCAGCCACTTAGCATACCAAAGAGGCTGAAATGCCCCGCCGGAGGCTGCGCTCAGCCTCCCGCGAAGTGCCCTTCGCTTCACTCGTCCCTTAGCACTGCAGCTAGCCGGGGGCCACTTCCCAGCCGCGTGCCCCCCCGGGCGGGATGGGCCAGACAGGGTCAGGACGGCCGAGCGCCTTCTCGCAGCCCCTGGGGACGCCCCTCTCCGCCTGCCCAGGCCACGCACGCAGGGGCCGTGGCCGCGGGGAGCGAGGAGAGCGGCGACGTGGCCCTGCCTGCCCTGCCCGCTGCCGTCGCTCCCCAGCCCCGGGGGGGCCGGCTCCAGCACCGTGGTGCTCTGGGCAAGAGGCGATGCTCCTGAGGAAGGGATTTGGAGGTGGCAGGAGGAGGGGAAGAGGGGGCTAGTGGTTTCTGGACTTTTCAGTTTGCATACCGGGGGTGAGGCACTACACCCCGCCGCCTCCCTGCCTGCGAAGGGCTGGACTGGCCCGAGGAGGGCTGACCCCCTCTTCTGAAGGAGTGGGGGGAGCATGTCTAAGTGAGCGAGGTGGGCAGAGGGAGAAGAGCGGGCTGGGGGCGCGGAGTGGGGCCCTGGCGGGTGCCACCCCTCTGGTCAGGTCCGCGGTCTCGCTGCCCGCCCGCACAGTCTGCGCTGCTCTGCTCCGCTGCGACTTGATCCCGCCAGAGCAGCCGGGACGCCGAGCCCAGCCGAGCCGCACGGCCCGTCCTGGCACTCCGTTCCGGGAGCGCCGAACTGCGGCTGTTTGTCTGAGGCGGCTAATAATCCGCTTGGCCAGATTAGTTGATAGCTCGGTCACAGGCGCTGTTGCTCTGACGGCAGATCATCTCCATTGAGGCTGGGGTTGCCTGCGGCAGCGCAGGGAGTGCCGCGATGCCCGGCCTCGCCTGGTGCCCCCGGGCCGTGGGGTTCCCCCTCTGCGGCAGCTTGCAGACCCCCATCCCCGCTGCGGCATAGGGCGACGCTACCGACCGCCGCCCCCTTTGCCCGCCAAACTTTTCGGAAGCTACTGGGCTTTTTAGTCTCAAAAGGCATCAAATGAGAGAGCAGCTGCCGCTGGTCCAACCGTGCGGAAAATCCTGCAGGTTAGGCAGCTAATGCTGGCTGTAATTGCAGTTTATTTAGCTATTTTCGGCCTGCTGCACCTTTTTTGTCCCTTTCAAGAGCTGGTCTACTTCCAGAAACGGGACTGTGCGGCTGCTTTTCAAGTGTTCTCTGCTCTGCGTTTCCTCCGCACCGCTGGCTGCAGGCCCCCCTCCATGTGCGGACCCCCTCCCGGGCTCTCCGGCTGTCCCCGGGGGCCTCGCCCCGCCTGCACCGGTAACCGGCACCGGTGGGAGCTCCAGAGACGGGGAACAAGTGCGGCAGGGAGGGATGGGGAGTCCGCAGGACTGTGTGTAAGTCTCTGGCAGGGTTGCATCAGGAGGCTTTGGTTTATGGTTGGCTGAAACTCCTTGGTTTAAAATTTTATATCCTCAATAGAGGAGCTGCGTTTGATTGCTGCGATTATTTGCCCTTTACATTTCTCACTAAGGGGAAAAACTTTGCGAATCAATAGGTGTGTCTGTTTTCAGCTACTGAATTCTTTTTGAGTGTTCCTGAGTTTAACGGTACCAAAATCAATGAAGCCCCACGTATCTGCAGTGTTCTGTCCCTCATGAAAATGTTCGCCATGTGTTAGGTTCCCTGGGCCTTACTTCTTTTGCAGTTATTTCTAACTCTGCCCTTCCTGCTTGTCATACACACAGAGAGGACTTAAAAAGTGCAGGACCAAAGGGACTTTTTCTCACAAATAGTTAAAAACTGTTCCAAACCATATGCCCTGAACCAGGGCTTGTTATAATAAGATACTGTCCTCCTGGCTTTCCCACCATCACCTCCAGGCTCCAAACTGGGTATCTTCAGCTAGGGAATGGCAAAGTCATGGGGAGGATTTGGGGCCTGAGGAGAAGCGGGGAAGGAGATTCTCTCTGTTTGCTTTTTGAAGCAAGTCCAGCCAGGGAATAGATTTTTTTTTCAACCACACGACAACTGTTTGGGTGCCCACGGGAAGGTGTGTTGGCTGGAGTACTAGATGCCCCCACGGCGGGAAATTGCTATCACATTTCACTCCTGGTGGCAGCCCAACAGGCAGGGGATGTATCAGATTTCCTCTCCGTTCACGTCCAAGGAGAAGCATCTCTCCAATACAGTCAGGGATGTTGACAGGAGAGTAGATGGCAATTGGTATTACTATAAATATATTACTGATGGAGGATTTAGTTTAGGAAATTAGTATCAATCTCACATTAATTTCAAATGCAAGACCTATTTAAAAAGCAGTACATCTGAAATCCAGGCTGCGGCTGAACTGGAATCTCTGCATAGTCCCATGTTAATTTCTACTCCGTAAAATAGCTCGGCTTTCCTGGTTGCTAATAATCTTGAAAAAGTTTCTAAGCACAGCCATGTGAGGATCTGTCTGAAATGGAAGCTTGCCCATGAAATATATAGTATGTATGTGTCTTTATCTGAATTCTGAAAAATTTGGCCTCCCCACTGTCCTTACTCATAGAAAATAAACCTCCCACCAAAAGACAAAGACAGTAAGAACTGAGGGATCAGATCCTTGAAGTTTCTTTCATGTAGGTCCGAAAACCAGCTCTGACTGCTTAAATACCATTAATTCCTGTGATGGGAATTAAGGCATGGTCTGTTTCTCTTGCTCAAATGTAAAACTGCCTATTTACATGTACCTCACTTATTGAAGTTTTGTCCTCTATGGAATACATTTCCTGAATTTATACAAATTTAATTATTCTTGATCAAATTAAATTACATACTTTACATATTAAGGGGTGAAATTTATGCCTGCTCATGCATCTCCCTGCTGTAATAAAATGTTTGCACCTAGTTCAATGTCTGCTAATGACAGGCCATTTATAAATGAATTCAAATATAAAAAGGATGATTTAGGCTTAAGGAAAATACAAAAAATGTATTTACAGATATCATTGGTTTAATATTTATGTGTATGCATTTTTGTTTGCGCCTGATGTTTATTCTGCTTAACCTTCTCAGATCATATTAAGTATATTAATTTTAAGGTAAAATTCCTATTGACTTCAAATCTAAAGAGGAGTGATTTAGAGCTTCAGAATTTGTCCCTTGTAAAGATCTTCTGTCCAGTAAATGCATGTAAAAATATAGTCTGGAGATGAGGGAGTTGCTTGAAATTGGAAACCAGTTTTAAAGAAGGACTTAATCTAAAGAAATGGGAATTGGGCCCTTACACTGACTCTGAGGGTGCATTTTGTAGCTGGTGGGGTCACTACTGAGGTTTTCCTAGGGAAAGTGAACATGTAGGATAAAATACTCTGAGTGTAGATTGCAGATGGATAAATGAAGTGGTTGTGTGCAAATTAAACTCTGAATATTTACAGATGTTTGCCAAATGTGCCTGTAAACAGTGAGTCCTGCTGGAGCATGTTTCACTTAGTCAAGGATGATCTTGTTGCTTGGGGAGCAGTGATTTGTTTCTATACCTAGTTCTTGTTTAGATGCTTTTGTGATTTTGGACACACTATTACTTACCTATGCCTTCCCTTCCTGCTTGTTAGAAATTGCTGGCAAAGTATGAACATGGCACAAGTGTGCTGTTGGCCCTTTTGTTTGTTTTTCGCATTTCAATGAATGATAGCTCTTCAAAGATAAATTACTAGTTTACTGAACAACTCACTGAGTAACAAAACATTGAACTATCATAAAACTTTACAATCTTTATTGTGAAAAAAAATTGCTGAGATGTAGCACGAGGCTCGATGTACAATTGATGTATCCAAGAGCTACCTGCCACTGTAGAGAACTAGCGTATATGTGTATACAGTAAAAGAAAAGTTTACCTGGACTTTGTAGGACTGCACCAGAGTGTAGTTCAGAAAATGCCCCCTTCTTGCACAGAGTGTGCTTCTATTGTCACAGCAAATTAAGCTGGGAAGAAAATCATTTTATTGGAGACCATATAATAAAGTGCTTAAAAGAGTATATTCATCTTCAGACTGGCTAGTAAAGAAAATATTTAATGTGTTCTTGAAGTGGATCCTTACAGTGGATCCACTCAGAAGTACTGAAAATAATAACTGCAAAGGGAACTGACGGTGTTTGGCACCATGATGGACTGAACACACAGCAAGCAAAATGTAAGCAATGTATACTTTTTAATATGCTCTGCAGCAAAGATAAATAACATATGAATAATTAACAAAGTTGTTATCCAAACAGGAGCCCACTGACTCTGAAGAAGAACTTTTTGAGGGAAAAATCTCAAAAATCATTAAGTGAAAGGCATTTAGTGGATATATGGAATGCAGGTTTGGTGTATTTGTCGCATATGCTGTTAGAAACACTCATATTGTATAGTAGCGAGGAAAGTAAAGAGTTGCTGATGAAACAGCATCGAGAAGTCAGAATGATATCTGTAGTAATAGTCAATGCACAAGCCAGATAATTAATACCTTCTGCAGTAAAATTTAGTGCACTAGTTTAGGTGCCATACTGTGGTGAACATAATCAGCATTTTAATAATTTTTGAGTTAATATTGAATGGTTGCGTGGGTCAAATGACAATAGGTAGCACGCAGCTGCTGGCAAAAATAGTCTAATTTTAATGTCTGGATTTTGTCTTTTCACTCTGACACCTGCTTATTTGCCTTTTAACTGGAAACAGCATGAGGAATTGCACTGAACAAATTTAGCTCTTGCATACAGGAGGCACTGTCTTGGAAATTACTTGGCTTAATCATTTTGTGGTACTAAAATGAACCTGGTCCTATCAAACAGTAGAATCAAACCAAGATTAAACATTTTAATTCCATTGGAATTTTTTGGCTTTTGCTTGAGGACAGTGATACAAATAAACTGTAATCCTCTATGAAAAACATTGTTCTAAGGAGATTCCCAAAAGGCCTATGTTTTACTGAGCTGAGAGAGAATAGACTTTGCTTTTCACTGAAATTCATCGTGTCATCCATGTTCTTTTATGTGTGGCTTGGTCATCTGGAAAGAAAAGAACATCTTGAGGATGCAGAATATGCAGGATTTGTGCCTTAACTGTTGAGCATGTCCTGTCTCCATCTCTGAGCAGTAGGTGATGTAAGAAAAAACGCAAGATACGGGCAAATCTTTGGGTTTGATTTTTCCCCTAATCTGTCCTCTCAGTTTTCAGCTGTCACTGGACTGTGAAGTTAAGGTCACTATGTGTAGCAGCTTCTGAAAGAGCTAGACAACTTTAGTTACCAAACAGCATTTCTATTTTAGGCATCAAAAAACTTTGCATGGCAGCGAGCTCTGCATAACCACGTGCTCTGTGGAAAGGATGTGGAAGGGTTTGCACTTTCTGTGGGTACTCCTTGGTTTTTCTGTTGAAAAACAGAGGCTAACACTGCTATTCCTGCTCCATGTTTGTGATTACTGATTATGGAGAACTTTTCAGGTGAAAAGCACTTCTTTCGTGGTGCCTGCTCCTTCCTTCTCCTGAAATTCTGGACATTTCTATCATCTTGGTTCCTGTGCAGTACAACTTGCCTTTGCTGAGGGTATAGGATGTCTTTGGCTTAGGAGGACAAAAATGAGGCAGCAGCTGAGACGTTCCTTTGCATGTGCTGCTTTTGTCCAGCTAAAAGAAGTTAATTTCTATGGATTTTCTAGGCCTATGGGATAAGGAAGTATCTCCTGTAAAGGGCATGTTTTCACAATGTCCTTTCTCTTGAGGGAAGAAGTGGAGTATTACTCCCTTGAAGAAGCTTTTAAAGAATTAAGCTCTAGTGTGACTGAAAACTGGAATTTTGTACCAATGTTGAACGGTTTGAACAGGAGAGAGAGCTTGCATGTAAAAGCAAAGACTTCTGTTTACATATAAATCTCTTGCCTCTCACCAATGCTAGCAAAGGAAATATACAGGAATTTCATTGCCCTTTAATGAGGTTTGAGATGAAAATGTTAATTTAAAGAAGGCAAGTTTGCCAGACTTATTACTCTTTCAGTAAATGTATTTCTAAGCATGTCCTGCTACAATCAAATAAAATGTCCAGATTAAACAGTTTCCAGTCCATGCTTCTCATTAAAGAAGTGTATTATGGAGCATTACCATTGCTCAGTAGTTTCTACACATATCACTCATTGCTATATAGGTACATTTATTGACATTGAATGAGATGAAGAGGAACCACCAGTGTAAAACATAGTGGAAAATACATGAAAAAAAAAAGTAGGAAAAGATGTGGAAAAATTATAGAACAGGGAAATGCTTACAAAAATGAGTTAAATCATTAATACAGTAGTATCTTACAGAGTAACCTATCGGGAATATCTTAACAAAGATTAATTAATAGTAGTTCCTATTATTTTGTACTGCTAATGACATGAAGAGCCACTTTGTAGTTCTGATTTTCTTGGAACTGGAAATTGCAAGTCAAACCCAGACAGCTAATAGTTCCTGAGAAACTGAACCTAAATATGATGTAGGCAGATTATCCCACTAGGAGATCAACCCAAGATCTCAGATGTGAACTACCTTTAGGATGTCTAAAACCCAGGTGCAATTTTGTGGCTTGGACACTTTCACTAAAATCTGTATTTTAAAATAGCATTAACAGGTGGATTAAAATTTGTAAAGCTTTGCACCCCTAAGAGATTTCTTTCTAGTCTGTTGCTGTTTTAAATCCTTTTTTTTTTTTTTTTTATGTTTGTCCCCATGAGAAGGAGCCTTTCTGCTTCAAAAAATCTGGTTATGCAGAGTTTCACAACCAACATTGGGTAGTCTCCCGGCTTTACTCAGACTTTCATTATCTCTGTGAATATGACCTTCGTCCATCCCAAACTCTGTCGTATATACATCTCTTTGAGTATTTTCACCTTCTCCTTGTGCAAACATCTCACCTTTTTACTTTGGATAAGGTCTTTGAGGAAAATTAGCCCTTAATTGTATTTCTTTCAGATATTTTTAAGTCCTCTCCACCACTTTGAATAATTAGCTAGTGACCAGGAGCAGAACAACTGCACAGGCTTATTTTATTAATGATATAATAGGTATTTAGGATGGATGAAGGGCAGGCTAATGGACTAGCCTTTTTTTTTTATTGGGCGCTGTATACACTGTTGTTTTCCCACTTTCTGCTAACTTACAGTAGCAGGACAATATCAGAAGTAAAGAAATGCAGAGGCCATAAAGCAAATGTGATTGATTAGGAAAAGACAGTAAAATCAGCAAGAGGACTTAGAAGACCTAAGAACAAATGTTATCCTTTCCATTTGTTTTGAGGATCATTTGATGATACTTGCTTGAGGATAACTGCTGTTAAAGCAGGACTCCTCAGCATTCAGGGAAATTTTCTGGATAATATTGCTGAGCTTTTCTTATTTGAGTTGGTAGGGAGTTGGTTCCAGGTCCTGGCTATGTCTGTTCCTTTAGGTGCTATGTTATCTCTTTGAAGGTTGTGGCCATGGTACCCTACAGAAGAGATCCCAGAGAACTGCAAAACCTGTGTGGATGCAAGGCATGCCCCACATGTCCATACACTCAGCAGGGTACAGACAGGAGTAAACCTGTGGTTTGGATTTGGCTCCCTTTTGATTCACCTTGTTCACCTTTGAGCTCACGTTTGATAGCCTTGTTTAGCGGCATTATTGTATGAGAGGATTGTAACATGCCACTTCAATGCAACATGCTCCAGGGTTTCTGCTGACCAGGGACATCAGCAGCAGAGCCAGTGACTACGTGTTACTAAACACTGTGTTCTGAAGTCTTGAGCTCTGGCTATATGCACAGAGTTTTGAAACATGGCAGAGATGAATTTTCTTACCTTTGAAACTTGTAGCATGGTATCTTCCATGGAGCAGGGTATCTAAAAGCTGTACGGGATTATTTTACAGCAAATAAGTAATTATGTTGTGTTTGTATGGAAGAACCACATATTTTGAAGGTGATCTTACTTTGTTTTCAAACTGGACTTTGGACTTTGATAGTCTGTGGAATAGTGAAAATACAAGAAGAAAAAAAAATAAGCTATTGTAGTTTCTTATGTAATACATATCTGGGTAAAATAAATCAGTTTACTCATGGTAGGAGAAATTTTTACTGAAGTAGTGGGAATAGAGGAATTGTGATTTTCTGTTCCAGTGTCTTTCCTCATTTTGATTCGTCTTTGCAGTTTATATGAAATGATGTATCTGAAGCATTACTGACATGAAGTGGAGATGAATCCAGTGATTTGTGTGCTGCAGAAGATATTCTCTCCTGACTAAAAGTTTTCTGTGAAAGTGTGTCTTTGAAGAGATTGGCTTTCTTAGCACTTCAGCATCATGAATGTTGATTTTGACCATTGCCATACACCATTGATGAAACACTCTCTAAGGTGTTCCTCAAGATAGTTAAATAAATATGGTGCTCTCATTAACAAAAAAAAAATAGTCTTTAAGCACAATGAGAAAAAAATAATTTAACATAGCTATATAAAGGTGAATATCATGGTAGTTTAACTGTAGGGTTACTAAGTTTCATGTTAGGGCAACTCAGTTTCTCTCAGATGGTGGATGAGAGTGATTTTATTCCAGTTGTGGCAGCTGCCATCTGAATTAAAGTGGAGGTGGAAGTTTTGGACCTTACAACCAAAGCAGGAGTAAGCTGTACATTGTGCAGTCTGGGTTAAAATCCTCAAAAAAAGGTATCAGGAGAAACAGCAAAACAAGGGTTTGTTATATTTTCTGAAGCTCCTTTTCCTTGGATTTCAGTGGCTGTCTGGAGTAACTGTGGTCTCAGTTGGCTGCCAAAAAGAACACCTGCTAATAGATTTAAGGCAGAAGATGAGAAGATAAATACTAAGCCCTTGTAGTCATATATGTAGGTTAAGAATTTGGGGGTGGAACTTGCTGAAGTTCAAACAAAAGCAAGTCAGAATGTGATGTTAGTACCTTAGGTGAGTTTTTATCAGGGGCTATGTGGATGATACATGAATAGTGTGGGATGCTTTCTCTCCCACTTATTCTCAGAGGGAGATGAAAAACGAGAATGACAAAAGAAATTATGAAGTAAATAATAAAGGGATTAAAAGAGTCTGTAGTCATTTAGACAGGTTAGTTATAGAGAGTCCTACAGACAAGCAGAATTTAGAAATTGTTGAAGCTATTTATCAATTGAAGAGCAAATTGATCTGAAATTTAAGGACGTTTTCATGGAAAACATCTATTTCTAGAAGTGTTTCATTCCAAGGACGTATAAGAGAGTTATATTTGAGAGTCTAGCTTCTCTCAATTTATTCCATTTATAGCTATCTTGCTAAAGGTGAGATACCCTTGTAAACATTGCTTTGCTATTATTAATGAAGGTGCTCCCACGCTCTCCTGAGTCTACCAGCTGTCACTGAACAGCTCCGAAAAAGTGGCCTGCAGGGTGACCTCAGGCTGAGTGTCCAGGGCCTCCTGCCTTCCTTCTGTCACTTGGATGCCCTGAGAGCCTCCTGTCTGGCAGCCCTGGATGCTTTGGACCTGCATGGGTGTGTGGAGCCCTGCCTGTGCTGCAGCTGCCTGGGCTAACACCTGCAGCTCACCTGCAGGAGAGATGATGGCTCAGGAGTTGGCTCATGAGGGTGGCCCTCAAGCTAAACTGAAACAGCCTGTGTAGTTGCCACAGCAGCTGCTGGGGAGAGGAATGTATTATCCCCCTCCAAACTATTTCACAGCACAACTTTTAAAATGCAGAATATGTACTTCTATGGATCTTAAGTTGTGTAAGACACCACGTCCTGAGCGGTACAAACTATAGAAGAAGGTACTATAGGTTCAGTATTAATTTGCATTTTTCTTCCAGTAGCTTATTAAGTTCACAGTCAAACAGGCCAAGAATGTTGGGTGCCATTCAGTCCTTGTAGGTGACTGCAAATCTGCATCAAGAAGCCTACACTGGAGATCTTCAAGTAACTTCAAAGGGAAAGTCAGTCTCTTCTTCTCATCAACAGATGGCAAATCAGAATTGTGAGTAAGAACTGTCCACCTTCAGTTTGGCATTGATATCCTTCTCCCACCTTAAACTCCTCCTAGTTGTTCAGGAACATAAGACTGAATTTATATTGCTTAATTAAAAAGGGCCAGGGATTGATCCAAGTCCAAATGGCTCTGGCTGGCTCACGTCCACACCACTTACAGTTACGGCCCTCCCTGGCAGATTTAGCTTGGAGAGCTCACTGAGGTAGTGCCTGGGACTAAAGGAAGAGTGTGGATGACTAGGGCTCCAGCACTTCTTTAATTTAACAATCTGAATACAGCCAAAGAGGATCAGAAAAAGCCTTTCACTCCCAGTAAGGAAAGTTAAGGCAAGCTCTGCTTGTAGGGTGGTTTACTTGTGCCTACAGCTTCGGAGAGGAACTGTACGTGGACTAAAAACAGCATAACACCATCCTGGGCAAGCTAAGGGGTTATTAGAGCTTCAATAAAGTGGATGAATCCTAGCTTCATCCTTTGAGGAAGGAGCACCTTGGAAGGGGCTTCCTATGGGCCCTTGGTTAACCTTGTGCAAAGTTCGTGGAGGAAGGAGAGCAGAGTATACCTGCTTCTGGGCAAGTCTGGCAGCTGAGCAGCAGAGACCCGAGTCTGCAGGGAATGAATCATAATGAGTTTCTGAGGAGGATGAACCAGGCAGGAAGGAAGACTGTCTTGCTGGGGAAAGGAACATATCTCCTCTTCTTGCTCTCTTTCACAAGAAGATGGGGTTCCAAGGTAAGGAAGAGCTGAAGGACAAGAGTTTTCCTCTGTCTCTGAATAAAATATTTTTTTCTTTAGCTTCACTGTTTTGTAGTTCCTTTCCTTCTTACTGGCCTTATTTGGGATCATCCCTTCGTTTGTGTGAGCACGTGCAACAAAACTTGTCAGCACTACCAGTCATCTCAGTAACCTGTTGTTTTACTGCACACACACTTTCTATTTGCTGAGCTACATGGGCATCAACCTGCATTGTTGCTGCACGTACTTCTTGGTCTTCCTTTAATTAAACGATATGTATTTCTCCCTACATGGCCACCAGTTGTTCTATTCCCTTATATAGCTGTTAGGACATGAGTAAAGAAATAGCTTTTTCTGATTATTGATGGTCTAAATATGTTGGCAGACTAAATCTGGTCACAGTCTTATGAATTTAAAGAGTCTTGCTTATAGTCTGACAGTATGGTCCAGATTATTTCTGTGTTTTTCTTAAATTAATGAAAATTAGCATAAAGCAGTTTGCTTTTGGTTTTTGGTTGGGTGGGGGATTTTTTAATAGTTTTATGGGAAAATCAGTTTGTAGCACTTGGAACCTTTTGATTCTTTTCTGTGAGGATGCACGGGATATATTTACTCTTGCATTTAATGCTAAATGTGAAAAAGATTGAATTTAAGCAATAAATTCTTTTTTTTCATCAATCCCTTGAAGACCCCTTAAGGTGACTGTTCCTTTACAAGTTGAATATCTGAAGAAACCCAAGTATCACTGCTTAATCTGGGGCTAAGAAGGGTGTTGCATTTAACAGAGATGTTTATGTTTTCATTGCTTACAGTAAAAGCAGTTATGAAAGGCTCTGATGATGGGACACAGTTATGTTTTGCATTAAAATAAGGCACAGTGGGGGGCTGTATTCAGGCTGTTAGCTTGTTAGAAAAAGCTGGGGTTTCTGAAACTATTTTAAACATTCTGAATTTGGAAGTCAAGTCAAATCTTTTAAGCCAGTAAAGTCTTTTAGCAATAGAGGAATAAAAGACTTTCAGCATAAATACTTCTCCATGTATTAGGTATCTTGGAAACTGTTTGTTGTGTTAGTAGAACATTAATGTAGTGTGTCTAGGACTTTTCGTATGGCTTGGCAATTAAGAAAACTTTGGCCAGACTAACTGCATTGAGGTTCTTTTCAGGAGTGAAAATAACTTATTTTCAGTCTTTCTTTTAGCCTGGAGAAATTAAGTTTTTTGGTGTCTCCTCATTTATAGTGTGTTTTTTTTTTTCCTTTTGTCATGGTAACTGAAAGCACCACCTTTAATCCTTTTAGGAAATTTCTTGCTATTTACTGTACATGGCAGTGCTCCACTGTCATATTCGGGTCATCAAAGACCTCCAAAGATGTGTTTTGCAGGAGGATGAAGAAAACATTCTCTCCATGGCCAGAACACAGGACTGTTCCTGTAGTGGTAAATGACCTTTGCTCTCAGAAGAAAAAAAAGGGAGAGGATTTTTGGCCTTGGCACGCTGCTTTGGGTTTTTAAAAATCTAGCTAGATTTAAATACACTCAAATCCTTTCTTGCTAATCCACCACTCCATGGCTTTTCTAAGGGAAGGCCCCTGTTTTTGTGGAAGACAAAAATTTTCTTGTATAGATTAAATAGTTCTGTCCTTAATCTACTGTTACTTGAATAATTCTTACAACATCAGCTTCAGTCTGCTTCATCTTTTTGTCATTTTATCTTACAGTGACTAATTTGCAGAACAAACATCCCTTCCCCTGTTTGCACTCAAGGGCATTAACTAATCTAGTTAACAAACTAATCTAGGTCTAGAGAAAACAAATAGAAAAAGCAGCAAATGAACAGCTGAGACTGAACAACGATTTCCTTCCATGTGGACATGGTTCTCTTCGGTTTTTCTAGAGAGAACCGAGCTTTTTCTCAGCATCCCAAAGTTCTTGGTTTTGTCATTGCTCAGTTAGGTACAAGCAACAGTGAAAAACAGAACAAACTGGAGGTTACGCAGATAGATCTCTGAAGTCTCAATGTGTCTTCAATGAAGGACCTCGAAGCAAATTTATTAAATGAAAGGCTGACTTGGCACGAAGTTCTAATCCTTTTGAAAAATACTTCTAAAAAAAGGAGTATCAGAGAATGAAAGTTCAAACTGCCTACATTGCAGTATACAAATTAGTAAGCGAGTCACCTGGTAGTCTCCTTGTCCCTGGTACATGGCACTAATGTTTTCTCCCTCAGGGGTATGTATGTACAGTACCCTAAGTCCCTGACACAGTACTACCATTTTTAAAATGTTTTTTTTGTTTTTAATACAATACACAAAGATCTGGCTCGTATAGAAATATGTGGCATTGGTAGATCTTAGCAGTACTTTTTGGAGAACAGTTCTAAAAAATACTCATTATTTTGAGGTTAGATATAGTGGTGGTATATGCTTCTGAAAGAGCATTGGTGGAAAGGCCAGTATGTAAAATGCTGCCCAGTAGACTGACATACTCAATAATTATGAAATAAAGGTCTATAACTGAAACAAAATATAGCAGTTCTTGCTTTAAGTTCATAGATATTTACCTAGGAGGGCAGTTAAGCCAAAAAACTCCATTATAGTAATGTGGTACCCTGTGCAAGTCCATGTGAAGCCTTTTGAACTAAGAATATACTGAGACACACAGCTGGGGTAGTGAAACTGTTTTCTTGAGGGTTTATAGGAACCAATTATATGCAATTTGTTTAAATTAGTGGTGAGCAGTTCTACATTAACAATTGTCTTAGTGGTGGTAAGTAGGAGTGTCTGGAGTGTGGCACTTTGCATACTCAACTCGTATCTGCACTTTCAACACACCCAGTGCTTTCATAGCAAAAGGATGGAGCTGAATCTTTTCTGCTCAGTTATTTTTACAAGCTTTTATTTTTTTCTGTTTTGTTCTGGGCAAATTGTTGCCACTCTTTGTACAAGATAATAAATTAGCTGTTGCTCCTATATTTCCTGTAGTAACCCTACTAAAAGGCACCATTTCTATCAGAATATTCCATGGCTAATGACTGGGCAGATTGTTCTTGCCCCTAGATGTAGTTACCTAATTAGAGATTATCCTGTTACACAGCATTTTAAGCTGTATTTCCTTTTCTTAGCTTACAGAGGACATAGAATCACAGAACAGTTGGGGTTGGAAGGGACCTCTGGAGCTCATCTAACTGCCCTGCTGAAACAGGATCTCCTGGAGTGCATTGCCCAGATCATGTCCAGTCAGGTTTTGAATACCTCTAGAGATGGAGACATGAACGTGGGAAAATTATTTTTGCTAGTACTGTGATCTCTACTGCAGTCCATCTACTTACTCTTCTCCTTCTGCTTTCATCTCTCTCCCCCTCTTCCGATAACTTTATTAGAGAAAGAGTGAAAATCCTTCTTTACAGCACACAGTGGGGAAATTTTTCCACCTGGGGATGGGATCTGGAGCAAAGTTTCCTCACCACTCTTTCTGCTTCTGTGGGTACAGTACAAAGCTCCTGTCTGTTCACATCCTTTGCTGTAGTGCAGAGCCTCAGCAGCACTGTGTGTTTCCCTGTATTTTAAAATGTGATGGATTTAAAGAAACCTGAGAGCTAGGACAGTTCTGCCTTGCTCCATAAGAGAGCTCATGGTCTCGCTCCTGTTTCCTTTAGTGCCGAGAGGAAGTAACGAGGGACAGCTTTCAGCACCTGAGTGGCAGTGACCATCTTTTGAGCATGGTGTGTGGCCCCATCACCTGATGAGTTTCAGCATGGAGATGTTTCCTAGCAGGAGAAGCCTTTTCCTTAGGAGTGAAGAGGTTTTGAACTTCGAGTTTATGATACTGTGGGGCAAATACTGCCCTTCTGAGAATAAGATCCACTCAGAACAAATTAGGGTGTATTTGCATAACAGATGGGAAGGGAAAAGGCTTCTGAAGTTTCTCTGGAGAGAGCACAAGATCTGCTCACTGTACCATTCAGCCTGTGTGCAGAGGGATTTGTGTGAGGGGAGTAGAGGGAGGAAAGAACAAAGCCAGTAAATCCACTGGTACGCAGACCTTCTGCAAAGGAGCTTCACATTTTGTGGCTGAGAATCAAAATTTTTGGGTCTTATTACTGGAAGTTCTCTTCTTCAAAATGTGATAAAAAAATTAGTTTTTGTTTTATTATAAAGAGCCTGTCTGCTCTTTCATGTACTATGCTTTATTCACTTTATACTCCTCTTCCTTCCTGTTCTTCCTGGCTCATGGGAACCATGAGACTGTTAATACTTACTAAAGGACCTTTATTTTGGTTTTTTTTCATCGTGCAGCAGCCATTTCAGTTGTGTCCACTCAACTTTGCTCCATATTTGGCAATACTGTAATAAGGATTTAAGAAGATAGTGTCTAAACAGAAGCCAGTTAGTCATATTTATGATGGATGTACAAAGAGCTCTTAGGGAACAATTTTGGTATTGCTTCCCTGATATTTCATAATTTGGCATGTACAGAAAAGCGTGAAGGATTTTCCAGTGGATGCTGGTTCAATTAGATTTTGGGCTTTTTGCAGGCAATTTTTAGCTCAAAAATTCTAGTGATAATCTGAGAAATAAGTAGGTTAATACATTATACAAATTCTCATTCTGCTGTTAACAGATCTCAAAATGTTCCTAAAGGTACAGTGTAATGCTAATGGTGGGATAAGGCTCAGGGCCTAGTTGTCATCTCTTGGAATATCAGCTCTGTTAGAAAAAATTCCATTTGTTTGGGAGCATTCAGCTTCAGACCAAAGGTCTTTTCAGTAAGTGTGAACATTGCCCTTGACTTGCATGAGTCTTAGGGAAAAAACTTGCCTAGGATTATTTCATGAGTGGGATCTATTCAGTCAGCAGCAATATGAAATGGAAGGTGCCACTTGCCTATTTGGTTTATATGGTTAGGATTACCATTCAGTTTCTTAACCAGCCTTTTCCAACTGTATAGTTTTACCAATGCATTTCAGTATGTTGAGAGGTTTCATGATGATCTCAGTCATTCAAAAATCATAATAATTCAGTAATGGCTGGCTCAACGCCTGTCTGTGTCTCAGACTTTAGCCAGTGATGATGCTAACTACAAATTCACTGTTTTTGAGATGAATTGTTCCTGCAAATAATCCAGTTATTTATCCTTGAGAAACTAAGAAATTATTACTTCTTTGTGAATTCTATTCTATTCTATTCTATTCTATTCTATTCTATTCTATTCTATTCTATTCTATTCTTTCTTTCATTTATTACTATTTTAGCCTATGATTTTTTACTTACATAAATGGAAAAATACTTCAGTAGGAGATAAGGAAAGTATTTCACCTTAGCAATGCCTTTTAAAAGCTAGAAATTACTCACTCTTTACTCTAGCTAACCTTGATCCTAAGTAAATTTCAATGTTATTTTTCATCAGTCTTTGAAAACGTTCCAGAGGTGACAGGAAGGTAGTGCTTCATTTGTCTCATCAGTGGCTTGTTCCCTCTTATAAATGAAATAGGTCACAGTACCTGTAGGAGTGGAGGGACTAGAGTCGTGGTCATATACATCTTCACTTTTAGAAACAAGACTGGAAAACTGTCTTGCTTGGAATACTTTTTCAGGGACAAAAATTATTTAGAAAAATGTCACCATACAGTTAAAGAAGAGTTTTAGATGGTCACTGTTCTTCATCCCAGCACCCCACAGTACTTACTGCTTTCTGTCCAAATTCAGCTTCTCCCATATGCAATGACAAAGGGTAAGATTTTATTATTGAGGCCTCTGCTTTGGCATAGTGTTGCCATGGTCATGAAAAAAAAGCACAGAAATTACATGCTGACTGTGCCAGATACATCCGAAGAAAATCCCTGTACAATAATGTGCACTCATGCAAATTCTGCTATTCTTATGGTAAGGGTGAGATTATACTTTATTTCTGCACTTGGCATACCAAGGACAAAGTAGTGCTTAGCTCATTCTCTCCCTCATCTTCCTGCAGAGTGGCTGGCACAAACTTATTTCTTCTATTCTGGGCATAGAGAGATGTCCAGGAGGTTGATTCTTGACAAGGTGGGAAAAGCCATGTCTCTGCTGTTTCTGCAGCAGCCAGAAGGCTAGAGGCAGAGCCATGGGCTGCAGGATGTAGAATAATACTGCGTTTCTTCCAGTTACAACAAATCCATCTCTGGTGTCACATGGAGTGCTGCAATTCTGCTGATTGAAAAGGCACCTAATTCACAGATTCCTAATGGCATGTGGAATACAACTGCAAAGCCAGTACTCTGCATTAATCTGGATAGCAATTAAAATTGACAACTCACCCTAATTTTTTTGTAATATTTTTTGAAGTGTTGTTAGACACTTTCTGCTCCTCATTCATTTGTCCCTGTGCTGTAATGGCAAGTTCTGCTTAAATGACAATTAAAGTTTCCTGTTTTCCTCATTTCCTCTGCTCAGTTGACAATGCAGACTACTGTCAAATGTTGCAGAAATTAAAATAACAAGTTACAGGATGCTGTTTAAAATATTTGATAGTGACTTCTAGTGGCCCCTACTTGTGGGTTTGAGCAGATAAATGAATGGTGAGGGATTTTAGCGTCTTTCAGAATTCTGGCTGTAATTCACACAGAGTTGCTGACATACAACATTTAGACAAGTGGAAGCAATATTACCTGTTCTACTGCACTCTGAGCATCTGTTCAGAAATGGATGTGGTTGATATCCAAATGACTTGAACACAGCACGTGCAATATGGGCAGAAAGACTGGGATGTATTTTCAGCTTTTTATGCTTGAGTGAGGGCAACTTTGGAAATCAACAAAGTGGGGGAACAAAAAACCACCTCCTGCCTGTTTCAGAATTGACTTCACTCCTTTTTCTAGTATTTCTATTTTTTTTTCAGATCAGTTCCGTTTACTATGGCACAAAGCTAATGCATGGGCATATGATGTAAATAAACATCTTCACTGCAGACATGCATTCCTTGTCTGGAAGGCTGAGATGGCACAGGGAGAACAAAGAAAAGAAGTCATGCCCCAGTTCCGTTCTCTGCAACCTTCCCTCTATGAGCATGTGAAAGAAATTGCCCAGGAGTCATAAGCATGTCTCTATCTGATGTGGGCACAATGTTGACAGTTCTCCTATGTTTAAGCTGCTGGATCTGCAGCAAGATATCAACAGCCTCAGGAGAAAAATTAGCCACACCCTCACCACAGAAAGTGTCTCAGCTGGTGAAAACTGAAAGGGTTTCTTTCACATCAGTGATGCTGTGGAGATTTCCTTCTGTCACAACAGCACTTACTTCCTAGAAGGACTGCCACATAATATAATACCTGAAACAAGTGCATTACCTTTTTTTTCTGTATGAATAGAAGTAATCAAAAGAACTCAGGAATATTTTGCAACTGTAGTTATTTTAAGGAGAAAATGGTAGAAGTTTTTGCCTGGCTTCAGTGATAATTCCAAGCATTTTGATGTTTTTGATATTTTTGAGGGGGGAAAAGAGTGTAAAGGTAGGTAGTGCTATAGAAACCATCAGATGTGTAGTAGTTTTGCTTCCCCCCC
>WEKY01021692.1:36895-50844 GCA_013390045.1 Picathartes gymnocephalus
CCCCCCCCTTTAAAATGAGGTCCATTTAAATGCATTCATTTAGTGGTGTGCTGAAGGCTCTGAGAGAACAGCGCATGCACCAGGAGCTTTGTATTCCTTTGGTTACTACATGGTATATAGAAATTCCAGTTTGCAACATGCAAGTTTTTTTCAGTTGCACTGCAGAAAATACAGCCATTTAAAATTAATTGCTTTAATTTGTTGTATCCATCCCTGATCATAAATTATTATGCAGGTGTTATTTAATACTGCCAAAATTTCTGTGGGCCAAAATTTCTGTGGGCTGAAGGAGTCTTACTAACCTCTATCTACTTAGAAAAAAGATGACCAGAAAAGCATAATGATTTAACATTTTTGTATAATACTCTTTCTAAGAACACAAACTTACTTTTCAATGGTTTAACCTTAAAACCTTTCTTTGCTCACTAGCTTTCAGACTCTGGCATCCAGATATTTGAAAAAAAGTAAATAGCTCCCAGGGATGTGAGGCAGGTTAAACCTGGTGCACGTAATCACAGTGCTTGTTTTCAGCTTGTTTTTGTTGCTGCTTGATGATATTTGTCAATATATCATTAAAACAAACAAATAAATTAAAATGCATTAAAAGAAGCTGCAAAATCAAACATTCAAATGGTAGGTCTAATTGACTTTAGAAAGCTGTAATGCTTCAACTACCGCAGCAGGATTAAATCCTGTAGTTTTGAAGGGCATTGTACCGGGGAGGAGTAAGAAGCCTGGGTATAAAGCAACCTCAAGTATGTAGAGTGGTTAAGTTAACGGATCGCCTTTATATGTATTAATGTTGTTTGAGTAGGGCTTTAATTACTTGACTGCCTACTGGTTGTTTTCTTCGTCTGCACTGCCTGAGCATTGAGCTTTGCCTGAGCACTGGAGGCACACAGTGTGGAGTACCTCACAGGCAGCTTGGGAAAGGGGTTAGCAGCAACTGGAGAGAAAATCCTCCTTACTCACCAACCAAAATCCTGGGCTGAAGCATGCACAGCACAGCTAGAGATTTTAGCTGCTAGATTCTAGTACGTTTACTAGAAAAACATAGTCTGAGGTTTTCTGTGGTGCTTTTACAGGCATCTGCTCTACTTCATGGATGCAGTAGACCTTTTCAGAGGATTGACTGAGAGCTTTTTAAAATATGGGCAAGATGTTTCTACATAGCTCAAGCTGACAATAATAAGTCTCAGGAGGACTTATTAGCTCAGGTGTGATTAGAAATCAAGCTATCTCTGTGTGCTTGTGCTGCACCGTGGCCACGTGAATAACGTTTCCTATTACGTGGTGTTCTGAAGAGTGCAATACATAAACATCCAAGTGGCTGCCACCAAAGCTATCTAGATCCTTCTGAAAGTGGTGCTCATCTGGAGCGAAAAAACCCCTGATGCATGCAAACTGATGCCAAGGACCTTATGTCGTCTTTTCACTGGTGTGAGCGTAACTTTCCATACGCAGAAAGTAGTTAATGTATGTGCCAGTTCCTTACCAGGAGTTCAGTGTCCAAACCCTTTTCAGAGTTGAGGACTGCTGCCTGCTTAACTACAGGGGCTCTGAGGACTTTGACAAGAGAAATGGTTGCAGCTGCAGTTTGAATTTATAGCTGCTGTTTAAAATGACAAAAGTATGCAGGATTCATAGTTCATTTCTTCCCAGATTTTCTTTATTTTTCTGTTGTTTCCTGCTTTATCAGTTATATGTCAACAATGCCAGGCATAGTATTTTCTTAGTGGCAAAGCTTTATGCTCTATTTTTATGAACTAAAGCATAAAGTTTCACCACAAAAAAAAAATGAACTATGGTGACCACGTTATTTAAAGCTGTAAGAGGATAATAAAAAATGAAAGGTGATGTTTCACTGCAGACGCAAATGGATTTTATTTATGACACTGGGAATGGCTTATTAGTTTGGGCTTTCTAGCCCCGATTAGGAAGTCTTTATGGAAGGCTTATTTTTGTCATAGAATCATAGAATATGTTGAATTGGAAGGGACCCATCAGGATGGAGTCCAACTCCTGGCCCTGCACAGGACCATCCCCAAGGGGCGCACCGTGTGCCTGCAAGCATTGTCCAAACACTTCTTGAGTTCTGTCATACTGAAGCTGTGACCCCCCTTCCCTGAGGAACCTGTTCCAGTGCCCCACACCACCCTCTGGGTGAAAAAGCCGTCTCTGATATCCAACCTAAACTTTCCCCGACTCAGCTTCATGCCATTTCCTTGAGTCTTGTCACTGGCTATGAGAGCGAAGAGATCTCTACCTACCCCTCTACTTCCCCTCTTGAAGAAGTTGTGGACTGCAGTGAGGTCTCCCCTCAATCTCCTCTAGGCTGAACAGATGAAAAGACCTCCGCTGCTCCTTGTAAGCCTTTTTCTCCATACCTTTCACCATCCTTGTGGCCTTGCTTTGGACACTCTCTAATAGCTTAGTATCTAATTGCTTAGTTTTTGTCAAATGTACATAAGCACCTACGTATCAAAGTACTGGGGAAAAAAATCAGTGTAACCACAGCAGTGTTTCCCTTTGTGCACTTTCTGAAATGAAGTCTGGATTTTCCTCTCTTGTTCTTTCCACAAAGTGTTACACAAACATACCCAGGGCATTGTATGGAAGTCCTGGAATGAAATCTAATTTTATTTTAACTACTGCTTTTAAAAAATGCCTTCAGTCCTCAGATATTTCACACTGAGCAAAATAGAGCATTCAAAATTCTACCTGAATTATTGTAAAGAAAATTTAACCAATTTGATACAGCTTTTCTCATAGCAGTATTTGGCAGTTTGCACAGTGCACATTTATGGATTAAAGAATACATGCCTCTGGAACCACAGGGAAAGGGAAAGGAGAGCTTTTAGTTTTGTCTCATACATGGATGTACGTTGTTTTGTGTTTATTCCCTTTTGGTTTTTATTCTTTGACTTTACTGTCTGAGCACTGAGCTTTGCCTGAGCACTGGAGCTGTGCAGCAGGGACCTGTGCTGGAGAGTCTGCTTGTTGAGCCATGGATGCCGGGAAGGCACTGAGGAAGGTGGAGTGAAGGTGAGATGAGGGCAGGTGGTTTGATCTTAGAAACCAGGTGGTTTTGTCTTTTGCTGGAAGTTTCTGAGTGTTGCGTGGGCTCAGGGATTGGGAAGATGGCTCAAGTGGGCGTACTCATGCTTGACTGGGACGAAAACTCTGAGGCAGGTTTGAAAAGGGGGTACATTGGAAAGATACTGTCATATGCAGTACCTTGGCAGGTAAAGATGCAGACTGGGTCCTTCCTCTTTTGGTGAAAGTGTTTGTTCTTCCTTACTTTAACTTCTACTGAGGAGAAGGGATTGATTGGAGTGGTCCCATGTGGCTGCTGGGTGAAAGGGGCCAAGCTGGGAGCTGAGACTGCCACATGAAATGGATGTTTGGCAGCCCCAGTCACAGCCTGAAATAAGCGTTTGTCATTCAAGCTTTCACAGGTAAAGGTGAAACAACAGCATGTCAGAACCAAATTCTTCTACAGGGACAGAAAATGTGACCCAACTCTCCTACCTCAGTCTTCCTGCAATGCCCAGTTTCCAGTCTCAGAAAATATGTCCCAGTAAGTCTGGCAAACATGAAAATCTTGTCTGGGTTCACTACAGCTCTTACACTGTGGCCTGGATGGCAATTTCGTGTTTGGCCTTCTGACACCAGCTGTGTAGGTGAGCCAGAGCAGGTCTCCCATCTGTGCCTAGATCTGTGGCATCCTGGCTCCTCTCCTATACCGTGATCTCAGTAGTTTGAACTCAGGCTGAGGGCATGTAGGGAACATATAAAACTGCCCCCGAGAATGACTTTCATAAGCTTTGATTAACCAGTTTGGAGCTTTATCTTCTAGATATTTTCTGGGGATGTGGGTGGAAGAAGAGGACTAACTGTAGGGAAGTGTTCTATTTCATTCTCTGGCTGCTTAAATAAAGATGAAGCTGGCAAATTCCTTTTTCACTCCTATTACTGTTTTTCTCTTTTTGCTTATAACTCCCAAGCAATGTGAAATAAAATGTTACAGTTTCAAAGGAAAATTGGATTATACTCACTTGGAGGGAGGGAAGGAAGAAGAAAACAGGCTTTATATTTTGACAGAATTCAATCCAGACTTAAAAAAATTAAAATGAATAATTTTGCAATATTTTGTAAGACTGTGTTTTCTGAAGACACAGCTAATCAGATATGCATGCAAATTTAACACGGGTTGCCACCTCTCATAATTTTTTTTCCTTTTTTTTTTTTTTTTTTGCTACAATTATGCAGCGTAAAAATTGGCCTCTTGTGAGAAGCTGCTGACAGCTCAGCAGTTCTGCTTCAGTGCTGGCTGCAGAGGGTGGGATGGCTGCCAGTGCAGGAAAGTGGAAGATGGCTTTGGTCTGGCATGCAGGATGCTTCCAGTTGAGGCAGGTGTTGCATAGCCTGCACTGGTTTCTGCTGTCCCAGGAGTGACAACCTGTGTGGCAAACCAAGAGGCCTGCTGCATGTCCTCACCCATCCTTTCCCATTACATAGGGTAAAGTGAGGGAAAGAGAAGCAAAACAGAGAGTGTAGCAGGTGCCCAGAATCTCTGTATTTCCCCATTTTACCCTCTATTTGCGTGGAATCAGATCCCAGAGGGAAAAAGGTGAGGTGAGGAAAGGAGTAAGAACAGTTTGGAAATAATATTCATAATAATATTAATTTTGCCCATGGGTTATAATCTTGTGAGGTTGATAATGCTATGTGTGTACATAGATATAGATGCCACTGTATAATTTGATAAAATTTGCTACTGGAAAGAAAATGGGAGGCCATAAAGCATTTTAGAGTATTTCTCCATTACTGTGATATTTAAGTGCTGAAGAGGTAGCTATACCTTTATTAATTTGGTCCCTTATTTATTTGGGTTTTGTCCAAAATACCTAATTATCCCTTCTAGGTATCAGTCTATTGATATTGAAAATCCTATGTGTTTAATGTATTTAAAAGAGAGATACAGTGTAGTTCATTTTTCTGTTATATTCTCACATATGCTCTTGTTTATTTCAAGACAGGAGCAAATCTTAGTTAGCCAGTATTATTACTGTAATATGTTCTGATGAATGACTGTATAAGATGACAAAGTCTGTACAGAGATTTGGTCAATACAGTGATTTGGTTTGTGCCAAATGGTGGCTGGAAGACAGACCTTCATGGCCTCACTTGTCTCATTACAGGGTTCCACTTGGTTCCATGGTCAGACTGGGAAGTTCAAACCATGTTAGACAGCCAGCTGAAATGAAGAAAACTTGTTCATTTTTATCAGTCTGCAGATAAGTGAGAGTGAGAGCTAGGTGGTAAACAACCTGGAATAATGAATGCCAGGCTGACTCCTTTGCTGCAGTGTGAGGCCTCCTGCAGTTGTGCAGAGCGCAAACACCAAATCTGATCTGTCTGCCTATTGCACTCTCCTTTTGCGCAGTTGTGAACTGCACAAATCGCGGGATGAGGGCCAGTGGCTGAAACAAAGCATGGGTTGGATGTGTGCCTGAGGGACCTGAAGCAGATTTACTTTATTGCCGTGTGGCACTGTCATCTCCAACGCGAGACTGTTCCCTGAGTCGGGGCGATGGAGGCTGGATGTGTAGTATGGTGTCTGTGGCACCATGCCCCAGCTCCAGGCTCAGAGCCCATGGTATGCCCAGCCTGCAGCTGCTACACCTCCTGAGTCTCTACCTGATAGGGAACATCCCATTGTGTGAAGCTTCTTGGGTGTTGGAGGGGAGCGTTGTCACATGGTGTAAGTGAAATGGTGAGATTTGTTGCTCGAGCTATAATTCCCAAAGTGTGAATGTTTTCAAGCACTAATTTTAACTTAAAGACCAAAGATTTGAAGACTATTTTTAACTTGAAGGTTTGATTCTCCATACTAGGAAACTAAAGATGGATACAGTCAAAGGATGTTATAAATACAGTGTGCCTGTTCTAACTCCTCACATTCTATTTTGATCACGTAATGAGTATTCAACCTGAGTGATTTGTATTGTAAAGGAATGTTGACTTCTTTTGCAAGTTATAATTGAAATGAAAAAGGGAGAGATGTAAAAGCTCAACTTTGTAGTAGATGAGTGGTTATATTGTGGCTTGAAAAAGATAATAGTCCAGAAAAGCATGTCTGGTACTGCAGCCTTTGTACATATTTTAAAGGGGTCTTTGAGGGCAGACAGCATATCAAAGCTGATGAATACAAAATGGATCACTTATGTATTTGCTATGGAATCATTAATGTTTGAGACTGTCACGTCAAGACAGTAGCTCATATTTTTCATTTACACATACAGAAGAGAAGAAGAATTATTTTAATTTCATGTCAAATACACCATATATTTCCTCTTTAGAACTTCATTGTCAGATTTCAATTGTATGTAGCCTCTTAGATTTGTGCTAAAAGACAGAACAGAGCTCAGTGAAGCTGTTTTACCTCCTGCTGTAGGTAGCTTGAATCTGTTCATAACATGGTTACTCCTAGAAGTAGTTAAAAAAACTTATTGTTTTTAATATTATTGGAGGATATTAATGAAAGGTAAATATGGAATTCAGACTCATGAATGGACATCCTGCGGATCAGATGAGCTATGCTTGTGTAATCAGCAAAAGACACATTCAGTTTAAGCTCTGGCAAATTAACTTTAATTTTGAATTGTGAGTATTCAACTTCTGACACATTCTTGCAATGAGCAACTTATTAAATATCTGTAGGAGAGGATGCAAATGCATAAAACATGCTCAAAAGAATTTTGAACAATGAATGCATTTATGGAAAACACGTTCTGTTCCTAGGCAATTCTTGTTGAGTAATAAGTGCTAAATTTGACTTAATTGCTGGCTATTATTATTTCTTACTGTTTCATGTGGTAAAACCATTGAAAATGACCCAATTTTGTGAATTGAGGATTAAATGAAAAGAAAGTGAAATAGCAGGGATGATTTATTTCATTTTGTACTGAGAAAAGCTTTCTAATCCACTGTGTAAAAATAAGGTGAATTCAAAACATGTTGGTAAACCTCTAAGAACCAGAAATTTTCATATATTGAGATTAGGTGGAGCAGTGCAGTCAGTATGTGCAACCGGCAGTGAGAAAGTGACTTTGGCTCTGAGTTTTCACCCAAGACACCTCATTTGATCCGGTTCCAGCTGGGCAGTGATCATTAGGTCTAACTAAGATGAGTCAGCTTAGACTGGCATGGGGAAGAAATCAGTCTGTATTTAGGTGGTGATTACATCTTTCATTGCTTCGCTAGTTCTTTGTTCTGTGGACATGGGCAGGTGTGGATGGGCATGCACAAGACACAGAAAAGCTGTAGTTGCTTATAATACCTGTAGCTAATTTACCATGTTCCTCCCATAGGAAAATTACATTTATCTGCTATTTTACCTAAGCATAGCATTGCATTTGTGGACTAAGGAAAGGTGACTGACCACAGTCTTATCTTTCATTGTTGCTCTTTTCAACATAAAATGCATTAAACATTATTAATGTTTAGTAGGACATCTTAATAAACAAATGTATGACTAATTACACCATTATAACATATATATGTAACATTATATACTATACATTATAATATTAGCCATGTCATCTTTTTTCTAAAATATGAATTTCATATTGTCCAACTAACTGTTACGGTTTCTCAGAAAGAGACATATGGGTTGTTAGAGAAAATTGAAAGAAATGCATTTGAAGTTCAGGGTGAACCCCATCTCTGGTGTTGATGCAATTCACTGAGAAAAACTTAACTGTAGAAAGTACCATTCTGACAGAAAGATGAAGTTATTTGCCAAATCCCTACAGTATTTGAACTATGAGATATCTTGATGCTCAGACATTGAGATCTTTAAAAATAGGGATTTGGGCCTTGAACCTGATATTGCATGGAAAATGCATGTAATCCAAGACCAAATCTGATAATCAAGATGGGTATGGAGATGTGCTCCATTAAGCTGTGTCACCTGCTATTCACTCTTCTGTAGAGATTGGGTTGCTGATCTGCAGCTGACTGGTGATGAAAGTGCAAACATTGTGGGGAAGTGCAGGCCTCACCAGCTGAGAAGTTAATGAGTCAGTTTCATTGTAGTAAGGAAAATCAGGTAAAGTGTACTGTCATCCTTTCCTCCGGACAGACCAATATCCACCAGTCCTTTGTGCTGCTGGTTCCTGTGTGTGTGTGTACATACACACACACACATATATGTATGTATATGTGCACCATGTTTTCACAATCTGGAAGGCAAGGTGAAGAATTTAATGAGATTCTATGTGCCATCACTTGTGCATATGTAGAGCTTTTAGTCTTTATGGTTCTCTACAGCTTGATTATGCACTGGTGCCTTTGAACACAATGCCTGTACATGGTTTGACGTGTCAAGAGGTGCAATTAAAAGGTGAGCTTTCAGATTAGCTGTTCATAAGAATAGGAAAAGGAGGGTGAGCCTTATTGAATTTACATGTATAAGTGGGTACAACTGCAGATTTGATAGAAATAAATGTAGTTATAATTAAAATGGTCTTTCTATAACATTTTCTGTTCATGCAATTAGAAAAAGAAGGCTAACCTTTGTGCGAGTCTTTCTTGAAGAATGGCTTCCTTAGGGAGAAACTGAAATCCCTGTTTTAACTCCCAGGCTTAATTACATTTGCATTTAGCCTACATGGCAAACCTCTCCTTTTTGTCTGCCTTTGTTTTGACATTAATTGCTGGAAATGATATCTTCTTTATATGGATAGGTGAAAAGTCATAGAACAGAGCAGCATCCCTCCATAGCTGAGAAAATTCTGGAAAACAAATGAATAGGATTACAATAAGTAGTCATCAAAAAGGCTGAAGCTCTAATTTTGAGCTTTAAAAGCCTGCATTTTTCTTAAATGCAGGGATCTTGATGGGCAGTGTGCCAAGATTTTGAGTTTGATTTATGTATAATCTGGAATAAGAGGTCTAAATCAGAGAGGAGTCATGACCGTTAGAGTAACATGCAGCTGACATAAGCAAAGAGACCTTTTCGACTATGGGTTGGAACCCTTAACCGCAGATTAAATAATTTCTCTGTTAATGCCTTAACCTTATGTCCCTTACATGACTCGTATAAAAACTTGTAGCATACTAATATTTTAGATGTATTATGAAAATACTGTTGTGTATTTCTTTTGTTTTATTCATTAGAAAACATTGTTATGTAGCCAAGTTAAGTTCACAACAAGTCCTGTTTGCTTTATATTAAAGGAAGATTTTATGGATTATTTTGTAAATAAGGACCTGATTCTCTTTGCCATTGTCTCTTGCTGATTTAATTCTCTAAGAGACAGTGAAAATAGTCAGTTCCTGAGAGAGTGAAACCAAAAGAGTCACACCTGTGCACATGAAATCATCCATGGAAGCTGCTTTTAAAATTGCTCACTGGAGGACAGGCTCAAAGACATGATTAATACTGATTTTAGTTGGGTTTTTTTTAGTATATGAATGCGTAACTCAGGTGTGTTCAAGATTTTCCTTTCTCCTGAAGTCACAGTTAATAAGGTACTTCTGTCAGAAGGCAGTTCTGGTGCTGCAGCAGAGCTGCATTTACTACATCTGAGGGGGAGGTGAGATTCATACCCTGTGATTCATGGTGAGACTCTTGGGGATGGTGCTGTGCGGGGCCGGGAGCTGGACTCGATGATCCTGTGGGTGCCTTCCAACTCAGTTTATTCTGTCATCCTGTGATTCTGTGATTCCTGACTGGCACACTGTGGAGGGGGAAGGGCAAGACTGATCCTTTCTTTTTTTTATTTTGAGGGCTCAAAGTGCATGTGATGTGTATGTGGGCAATGATGTTCAGGCCGGCTGCCGGCCGTAGGCACCCACTGTGTGCCGAACTCACAGGCTGCCCCTGGAGGTTGTGCAGGCTCCATCCTTGGAGCTATTCTGAGGATAACTGGACAATGCCCTGAGAAACCTGGCATGATCTTGGAGCTGACCCTGCTGTGTGGGGGAGGTTGGACCAGAAACCTTCTGAGGTGCCTTCCAGTCCAGACTGTGCTGTGGTCCTGTTCAGTGACCAGCAGCCCACGGCTGCTGAGCTCTCCTGCAGCAGTAGCACCATCTCCTTCCTGCCTGTGGGCAGTACCCGTGCTGGAGGACCCTGTGTTCACACAGCCAGAGGGGTCTCCAGTGATACCCTGGCACACAGCTTCAGCCGTGAGACCACTGAGAGCGTGGAGCACACCAGCAGTCCAGTGTGAATTTCAGCTTAAATACAGCCTCTTCCTTATAGTAAATGGTTGGTGTTGGCACTGTGCTGCTGAGAGATGAACTGGATCTTAGCATGACTTGGAAAAATCTCACGGTTTTCCAAAATGCTGTCAGACTGTCATAGATCTGACAGGTCGTTTTTCCCAACAGTTTTGGAATATTATTTCTTACTTTTTTTTTTTTTTTTTTACATCCGGTTCTTAGTAATTGGAAGTAATAGGACACAATTTGTTTTATATTTAATCTTAAAAACTCTCATGCATTTATCATTGCATTAGGTTAGTCAAATCTAACTGGTTGCACTTAGAACTTTTTTTTTTTCAATTATCAGGCATAGATATTATTCCACATTGAGTTAATTTAAATTGTATTTTGTTTGAAATAAATATTCAGGAGTGGTTTTTCCACTTGGCTCTCAGATGAATATAAATATGGTTCTGTTGCAAAGTGTTCTTTGCCTCAGGCCATGTTTTTTTATAATATTACACTTAAAATATAAATAATTCAACAGGTAGAGATATCAATAGATGCTGACAGTTTTGGCCATGAGGCACAAAAAAATATAAAACAAATTCTTTATTTAAGTAAGGCACTTATAAACATGGGACTTTTTAAAATTTATGTTTAGGGGTCAGGTGGCATTCACGTGTTAAGATTCTCTTCCTTTTATGAATTCCACTGAAATTTCCCCTTTTCACTTTACAGAGAGTTCCTGAGTTCAATTAAGTTGTGCAAGAAGTATTTTGCCTTAATTTGCTTTAAAACGTCATATATATCAGATTCTATAAAGTAGCTACATCTCCATCATAGCTTATTTTTTTTAATATCATGATGATATAGGTAATAGAATGAAAGCATTACTTACATGTACTTGAATAGCAGAAATTTTGTATGAAAGCCTTTTTTTTTAGCACATAATAGTATTGTTCTGTGCTTAAACTTTTATAAATCCAAATTTCCTTTTTATTTCTCAGCACAGTTGTTTATCTTGAATAAGTAAGATATCCAGCCTCATACAGACAAATCATGCAGGCTAGTATTTAGATAAGATGGATACAGATAGCAACAGTTTAAGTCACTCTAATTACTGATGGTGTGCTCACTGGAAAATCAGATATATTTGAAAAGATAACATTAAATAATTTTAACGTATTGGGAAGCATAGATAATAGTACCTTTGTGTCTATGTCCACTTCAGTATAACTGAAGTATAAGGGGAGATATCCTTATGAAAAAAGGGTATTGCAAACTTGTTTTCACATCAAAAGAAGGTGACCTGAAGAAGGTTCATTCAGTGCAGCACTTCATTCAAAATCTGCTAGAGTTTATAAGAGAACCTTAAAATTTCTATGGATTTCACTTCAAGCTTGTGAACCATAAGTAATACACTGGATTTGGGGATTTGCATGCTGAATTCCAGGCCTGTAATCTGCTAATAGCTTTCACTTTATGGTTGGCAAAATATTTACAGAAATTGCCTATGTCTGCAAGAACATTTTGATACTTTGCCATGGAATTATACTTAATGCAGCACGTTAGATTTTTTTGTTTGTTTTCATGGAGTATTTGTTTGCAGAAGACAGGGAGTATCAGCCCAGTTTTGTAAGAAACTGAACTCTTACTGACATTCATAGGAGTAAAAGTCACTCAGTACTTTATAACACTCAGTATCTTGCAATATCACAGTTTATGTTTTTGGAATAAAATATGACAGGATAAATTGAAGGGGATTTAAACAGTGTATGCCATTACCAGTTCTTGTGTTGGAAAGAGGAGTGGTGAGCAAAGCTTAATGCAATGAAGCCAAAGCTTGGTTTCAAGCACAGCTGTTAGTAGTTCTGATGATAAAGCTGTCCAAAGAAAGGCAATTCTCACTGGCAAATACTTGCCTGCTTGTCAGAGACTTGCTGCTTCACTAAGTTATCTAGCAGTGTTCATGGCCAGGCTGAAAAATGTTAGACTCAGGATCATTGCCACATATGTCTCCTTTACAGATTCAAGGGTTGAATTTAAAGTACTAGTATGATGTTGCCATAGAAGTTAATCAGGAAGAGAAAGGGTTGGGAATACAATACATAGGAGAAGTCCATGGTTTTAATTACATATAACTGCAGTGTGATGTACTGTGTACTACAACTGGTCCACAACATTCTCAAGCAATAGGCAATATTTACAGTATTCTTTTGGGATGCTTATTTACTGTCTCCTTAAAGGTTGTGGATACTTCCTAATATAATTATTCTGTAATGTTGTAGTAGCAGAATACTTATTTAACATGTTAACTAACAGAATTTGCATTTTATTTTAAAATTGGAACTCTGCATAAGTCACACCATAATTTTGTAAATGCCTTTATCTGAATTGTGGGAGCTAAACACAAATCAAACACTAGAATACTTAATGTTGCAGAGTGGGGTATTTTGGTGTTTGAAATTTGTGAAGTTTTGTTATTGTGTTGGATTATATATTTGAATCAAAATAACAAAAAATAAATTCAAACCACAACTGGCCCCCTAAAAGCTTCTTTCTGATAACTCTGAGACCTAACCTGCATGCACAGGCAAAAATAAATTCAGGTTTGGGGAACACAGCATCTTCTGTGTCTGAAGAGTATAGTAAATCCACCTGTTCAGAAAATCCTTGTACAAAAGCAGAAAACAGGTGAATTACCACCAATCCACTATTGTTAATGTGAATTGTCGTATGGTTTGTACCGAATTTCCAAATTTAAACATCAGAAATCATGTTGGATATGACACGAAGGATGGTAGCTGGCACTGCAGAGACCAGGTATGTTCCTCTTACTTCAGTAGATTTTCTGGAGGGCTGGGATAAACAAGTAATCTCTTTTACATCCCCACTACAACATGAGGAGGATGTCTTTCTACCTCAGAGTGGTATTGAAAGGATAAATATGTGCTGGATGATGTGCTCAGAAGTGAAGCAACATTTTGCTGTATTTGCACCTTGACTTTTGCAAAGCCTTTTGCTTTTGACTTTGGGTAGGATAGCGTCATTTCAATACCGACAAATGCTAATAATTTATTAAAGTATATAGGTTTGGATACAGTTTTTTGAGGACTTCAGCTTCTTGCCTTCACACCAGAGTGTGCATATTTAAAAAAAAAAATATTTTTTTTTGCCACAGCTATGAAGTAACTTGTGGCTGGGGACCACATGGATTGCTTGACAAGGAAGAACAGTGCCTCGGGGGTTTCTGTGCATTACTTGTGTGTTTTGTGAAATCTGTTTCTGGAACTACTGCTGTGCTATATTTCTATGACTAAAGAAGGGTACAAAGAAAACATGACAGAAGTCGTCACTGCGATTGGAAACCCATTGGAGTGTAAAGGATCAGAGTATTGCATGGATATCCCTATACCAGTATCATGTTATGAGTTATGGATCTCATTTTGGAGTAAAATGTGCCTACGCGGGTCATTTAGCAACCTTAATCTCATTTTATAAGAGAGTAATTTATAAATGCCATGATCTCTGAAGAAATGAAATTGCTTTTCATACACATTGTTTATACAGGGTACACTCGCAGCCAAAGCATTGCATGTATTGTAATTTATTAGTGTTACGTTCATCATTCTCTCTAATTTAAGCATATAAGTGAGCATTGCCAGCAGTCTTTACAAGGATAAGAAGGAAAATCTGAAAATGGTACCTATATCTATATATATATATAT
>WEKY01021692.1:50887-91893 GCA_013390045.1 Picathartes gymnocephalus
TTTTTTCCCCCAGTACGGTCTTCCAGTTGTTTCAGGCTCTGAATGTCTCTGAATGTTTCTTCTCAAAGCTCATGCAATCTTATAATTTATTGACAGGTACAGCATCTTTCAGGTGCATTACAGGTACTTTGCCTGCATTTCTGTAAGGTCATGCAAAGCTGTAAACGTCAGAATTAACTTGGTTACGTACATACCACTTATGTTTTAACTATTCTTAGCAGTAATCTGTCTTATTTCAATGGCAATAGCCAACTGCTTATGATTCTAAATGCGTAATTCCTAGAATTCTATGACATATTCAAAACTCATGGAGGGCGTATAATAACCACTGTTTTTTAAATTGGCATAATTCTTAGTACGCTGGTTTTTTTCCAGTTATTTAAAGGCTTATACCATTTTTCCTGTTATTGATGTTTAACCTATACATTCAGTAACCAACACTTTACAATTACGAGGAGGTTTTTGTTTCTAATTGACACATATTTTTCTAAACACTTAGACAATTTAAATTCTTAATTTTGTTTCATTCCTTTCAATTGCTGTGTTAACTTTTGGAATAATGCTAAATATTATATCCTTACACAGGGCTGAACACAGTTAAAGCAACTCTAAGTTAACAATTCCATGCTGCTCAAACATTGTCTTACACAGCAGGCCACTAAGCAAAGCATGTGTATTACTCTGCTTGTTTAGTTTCAGTCACAATTTCCTTTCTGGAAAACAATGTATTTCTGATTTTTGTCTTTCCTATTGCTGTAGCTGCTGCTGTTCCTTTTTGAAATATTATCATTTGTATTGTATTGTCTGTTCAAAGTCAGGCTTTGTTGCTAGCAGTCTTTTACACCTGTATCCTTAAATAGTATCTCTCAGTAGTTCATTATTTTATTATCCATGAAAAATTGCAGCCTCTTTTCGTTATCCAATTGCAAGCTGCTGTGTCTGTCATTCTTCCCTATTCTTTTGAAAAAGGCTGAAAACTAGGTGTGTTTCCATCTTCCCCATTGACTGGAAAGAAAGATCAAACAAGTATCTGTTGTTGGGTCAATACTGCTTGCTTTTGAGGAAATGACCAGCAATTAGCCAGGTGCATGAGCATTGATTTTGGTGGGGCCACACAGATGAAATGGAGAGCTGAAGATCTTCAGAGGGCTCAAAGCTAGTGTAGCTCAGGCTGCTGTATACACGTCTACCTGTGGAAACCTGATTGTATTTCTCTGAAGTGTCACAGGAGTGCCAAGGAGCGTTTGGAAACATGCAGATAGCATAATACCGGGTTTATGAGGCCTGGAAGTCCCCTTCTCTGTTCTCACAGTTTTCCACGCTCAGGCTTTTTTTATATTTCTCTCAGAAAGGAGGCGAATATATCCAGTAAACCAAAAAATGTGTTTATGTCCATGTGGGTGTATATAAAATCTTGAATCTGTCACTAGTTTCCAAAGACGAAAAGAATTTTCCATAGAAACCCTGATAGTAATAAGACTGAATATTGTGATGTCTTTACAGAAAGTTATAGAACTATGGAGGCATAAATCTGTGTTAAAGATTAAAAAAACCATTTTTGAGTCTGCTACTGCAGTAGCAGTGTTTGCTTTAGATCAAAACAATTCTATATTAAAGGGGCATTCTGGTGCCTTTTAGGAAACTTTGCTTTTGTGTGTAACAGCTTCATTTCTACACCTGTAATTTCTAAAAAAAAAAGAGATAAAGCTCATAGCTATTTTCCTAATTCAGATTCTGTCAAGAAATATGATGACACGTGATTTGTACCTTGCACAGAAGGGAAAAGAGAAAAAGAAATCACAAAAGTAGCTTGAGCTAAATAACTGGCTTTGGCTTGGCTGTGTCCATTGGTGGGGATCAATAATGGCAAGAGGATTTTTTTCAGTGTTCCTACTTTCTGCCCATCCCAGCTTTCATAGGCATCACTTTATGCATTTCGTTCTTCACTTGTAGGTAATCAGATCAAGTAATATAATTGTGCTTTGATCTGTAGAGCCAAAGTGCTCAAAAAGAAGAGCAAATGTGGATCTTTCTCTGCTCGTGGCTTTATTTCAGTATTGCTCAGGTACATCGCAAAACATAAAAAGTGTATGTCAATGACAATTACTGTCTCTGCTTTCAAAATAGTAACAGACCTATACTATTCTTTCCATTTCCTTGGGGACAGTAGCTTTTACAATTTTCTGGGAAGGCTGATAATTTGTTTTTTCTCCTAGGAGTTCGTTCCAGCCCTGAGTGTGATGTCACGAAAGAGTTCTAACGCTTTTATGAATTTCACTGTTGAAAATGGCAGCCCTATGGCTGTAGTGGGATACATGTGTTCTGGAGGATCACATGAAGTTGATTGCATGACACTCAGCTTTTAAAGATGAGATTTTGATACTATGGAATGTAACTCATCGTTTAACAGAGCAGGCAGGTAGTGATGCACTTAAGCACATGTTATTGATTTCTCTGTTCTGACTGGATTAGTTCCTTTAAAGATTAGCAGCGTCATAAAAGTGGATTTTAAAGGCTACTGAAAACTATAGCTATGTAAATAATATGGAGGCTTTACATTTTAGGGCATTAAAGCTCAGCTTTCATTTGATGAGGTCAAGTCCAACATTCTTTAAATGCACAAAAGTGGAAGGTGTTTTTATTGTAGTGGCTCCAGTTACTTATTCAGAAGCAGACATAAATTCAAGTGAACAGCCTAGTTACCGAAGGTCTTCATGGTCTCAGGGCAGACATTCATTGTGGGGAGTGCTATTGTGGAAGAATTTGTGCACTTCCATCTGCTTTTCTCCTTTCCCACATCAATTTAATCTTCCTAAGATTCAGTTCGTTAGGAGACTGAACTAGCAATGCAAACTATATTGACCAGGAGGTTTGTACTCGTAGGTTTCTGTGGACAGTGCTAGGCTTTATTCACGTGTGTGTTGGAGACAATATTTCATACTCTCAGGAAAGCTGGTTGCCTCATCCTGGCAAATTCAAGAGTTTCCAGTAGGAATGGGGATATTGCAATCATGGGCAATTCTGCAGTGCAGCATCCTCTTTCTAGGTTTCCATGTGGATGAGCTGAAAGAGAGGAAAGTAATACTCCTTTAGGGGGCTTATAATACTCCATTAGGAGGCTTATATTTATTGTATTATTCTTGACAAGAGAATGCATTTTGGTTTAGTGAGGGAGCTGAAGGGACTTTTATCTCTCCCACTCAATTAATGATAGCCCCTGAGCTGTAACACAGTGCTTATTGTAGAGCTCTTACTCTGGCAAACTCCTGGCATGCCACTGAAGGCTCCAAGACAGACTAGTGCAGAAGCTATTTGCACCAAATTCATGCTTACTGTTCAACTCCCCTGTTAAATGTTGCTTGATTCCTTTTGTGTACTGGCAAAGAAGCATGTAAGTCTTGAATGCAGAGTGAAGAATTTAAGCAATGCCGTGGATGAGTTTCATGTGTACTGAGGGCATATGTGAAATGATCGTAAGTATGACAAGGTTGGCTGAATTAAGAATTCTGAATTAATTTATCATCTGTCTGATTCCTCTTACAGCCTTGGAATGTTTGCTTTCTCATAGCAAATAATTGTAGCTGCCACAGCTTTACTGTTTTATTTTCAATCCACCGTGGCCAGTCAGGAAAAAAATAATCATCACATTCTTTCCCTCTTCTTGTTTATGTCTATGCTGTTGGCTCAGAGAGTATGTTGCGACAAAGAACTCCACTGAGTCACAGCAACATGATGGGTACCTCATGACAGTGTGACACAACATTTTGTAAAAGCACAGGTGGTATGGTACCTTCTTATTTTGAATACCACCTGCCTAGGAATCCATTCCTAACATTTTACTTATTGCAGTCCAGTGTTTCATACTGAAATAAAAATGAAGTGCAAGCTAGTGTGGAAAGTGTCCAAGGAGCCACCATCAACAGCAGGAGAAGAATCAAGGGCTAAGCATGGAAAGCAATGAGTTAAGCATAAGGAACCAGTCAAAAACATGCGCACGTTGCTTATGCTTCAAAATATGTCCCTATTCTACACCATGGTTTGTTTCGTAAAATACAGGTTTTGGGTCTTGTGTATATATTTCTTAAAAAAAAAAAAAAAATTAACTAGACATTTGATATTCCCTGTCTGACTGTGAATATATTGATACGTGTCACTACCTCTCACAATGCTCACTTCTGCTTCCCTGTCCCTCTGGTCCCAAAACCTTTGTTGGTAATCATATGTTGGAGATGTGGATGGCTTGAACAAATGTCAGAAACCCTGACTTCTCTCTTGGACACACAAAGCTTTATGATTTTACTGCTCTAAGGGCACCTTCTGGCCACGAGTTGCTTCTACAAAAAATGTCTGTTATCATTTGACCAGGAACTGTACACATGCATTTAAAAGCCCCTCCTGCTTGCCAAGGCACATCCTCCTGTAATAGGGGATTCAGATGGCAGTTGTAGTGGGTTTAATGGAATTAAGTCTTTTTCTGAGAACAAGTAATCTATTCTAGGATTTTTACTTGCTGTTACTATTAAGAATTTGTCAGAATTTTCACTGCAGAGATGTTTCATGTTTTGATGGAAAATAATTTTCATCTGTCTGAAATTTGGTCTGCTGACTTGGCCCTTATTTAGACATCTAAATAAACAGATTGGTTTCATCAAAATATTCACCATACTAAATTCAGCACACTATGAAAGTAGAAACCATTGCAGCAGGACTTGGTGTTCATCACTTTTGGAAATATGGCACTTTGATTTAGGAACAATCATATTTCTGAACAATCATATTTTAAAAATTTGAAGTTTAGTGCATAATAATATGTAGTTCAGAGCTCCCGTGTCAAGAAGACACCATCTTAAAATAATCTACCAGCCGCATGTCTGTTGTTTTTTTTACTGCAATGGCCTGGCTTTTTTTTTTTTTTTTTTTTTTTTAACATTAGAAAACTGGTTGCTCCTGCACTTGAAATAGATTTTTTTTCTACCTCTTTCTAAGCTGTGTCAAATGTTCTACATTACAACCTGCACTGTCAAAACATCATCAGTGTCTTGACACAGTTTTAAAGTGGGAAGTCTCAGCAGCTGAATGCAGATTGGCAGTGCAAGCAATGCTATCTGGGGACAAAGAAGTTAAAGAGAGAGGTTGAGGGATTTCAGGAACACATAATTCTGAGCTGGGTTCAAGATAAAAATGAAGATGTTTACTCATTGATTTTCTAGGTGCTAGCTGATACATGCTAGTTTGCTTGGATTGAGGGGTCTTTGAATGGTTGTCAGCAGATCTCAGGAAGTCTTTGAGACTACAGAAAGTGCCACAAAGCTGTCCTGTGGAAGCAGTCAGATTTGTCTTTGCTGACACCTCCACTGGCTCTAACATAGTACAGCAGACACTTCAGGGCTTAAGCAATACCACAGAGCCTCAACCTCTGTCGTGCTGCTGGCTGAACTGAAAAAACATGGGATAAGACACAGGGGTAAGAAAGACAAAGAGTAAGATCCAAATATGCTTAAGAGGGTCTAGCAATGACTTTTGGAGACTTTTCGTAGCTTACTGTGAAAGTTGCTGCTTTTTACATTTCAACTAGAATGGAACAGAAAGAGATATCAAGGGAAGAATAATCAAACGAAATAGTCAGAGGTACAAAATGGTAGAATAACTTTGCCTTCACAAGTCTCACAGGCTAGCAAATAAGATCATCATTCAGGGAACCACAGGCTATGAAACTGAGGTTTCAGCTTAGACCAAATCTACCTGGAAACATGGTGACATCCTAATTATAACAACATATAGTTCTAGTAAAACAGCTTAATTGTCATGATTAGATAATAAAAGATGAGTTTTGTCCTGGAGCAGTGTTCTTCTGGCAATGATTCATCCTCAGTTCACAGATGCAGACACAAAGGACACCTTCTTCATCCTAGAAGTGGCATCTTTAAAAAAGCTAAGGGAAGATTTAGCACAGAAGGGCTGACTGCTTGCTAAAGTTTATTGACATCTTTCAGCTTGTGTAAGTGTTATACTTTCGGTAATAAATGTATACATCTCATGTCTTTCCTGCAATGCTTGTATTACATGACTTTGGTTTACTTGCCCTGTTCTGCAGTTAATGTTTTATAGTGGTTGTCTGTGGATTGCTTAATTTCATTTCAGAACTCATTTGGTGAATAATTTTACTTTCCTTCTTGTTTGGGAGTCGTCACTTCTCTTCTGCCTGTAACTCTGTGTGTCTCTCCTCTGCTGGTAGGCATTCTGCTTAGTGGTACAAGAGAAATGTCAAGGTTTGACAGCAATATTTTGGGCCAGGCTGGTTAGGCACTGCTAGTTAGACTTAAAAAAATATTTTTTCATAGCCTTCTTAAACTCCTTCTCTGCAAGTTTTAGCTATGTAGGTTTGTAGTGCTGAAGCAGGTCAAAGGGCTGTGCCAAGTATATGTAGGAAGGTGTGGGAACATTGCTTTAGAAATATTGAGTCAGACAGAGTAGTGAAAGCTGACAGTGTATTCCAGAAGTAAAGGCAAGGTAACTCAACACAAAAAGTCCATCTGCTTAATGTGACTGCAGACCGTAGGCCTTGGTTTGCTGTGGCTGAGGAAACTGGCCTCATAAGAACATCAGTGGTTGCCTCAGTATGCTTAAGACAAGGCCATGATATGATTAATTTCTGTGAGAAGTAGTCTGTAGCTTCAAAGGCTTTCATTATTTCTACTCCAAGAAAGTGAAAATTAGAAAATCATCCTGTACAAGCAGTTTGAAGAAGTAAAGGAAACAAGAAGAGCGTGCAGTTGTAGTATTTCTTTTGATTATGTTGATTCAATGTTTTGTTTTTTAAAAGGGATCCTGGCTCATATTTAAGGAGTTGTATGTATAAGAGCTTGACCTGCCATGTAAGATGCTATGGACATTGCTGGTTCAACTTCCTTTTAAGGCCTGCCAGCCTTTTGTTTTTCATATAAATGACAAAAATGAAGTGTCAGTCAAATGGAATAAATATGTCAAATGTTTTGGTTTTCCTGCCCTTTTCATGAGGGGGAAAAAAGAGAAATCCTTGGATGTTTTACTTGTTTTATCATTTTAGCAGCTGGGATTGCTTAATCACACAGCCATACTTTACTAGAGTCTCCATATGGCATATGAATGTAGGAAAAGCAGACTATGTATCACATGCTTTCTCCTCTGTAATTTATAGACTAGAATATAATAGAGAAGGTCAAAAAGATACAGTGGAATAGACTATTTCAGTTGGAAGAGGCCTGGAACCATCATCTGTCTAGTCCTACTGCCTGACCAATCTGGGCCTGGCCAAAAGCTAGAGCATGTTGTTGAGCGGATTGTTCATGTGTCTTAAATGCTGGCACTCTTGGGGCATCAACACCTCTCTAGGAAACCTGTTCCAGAGTCTGAGCACCCTCTCAGTGAAGAAGTGCTGTCCAGTGTCCAGTCTGAACTTCCACATGCACAGCTCTGGACCATTCCAACATGTTCTATTACTGAGTACCAGGGAGAAGAGATCAGCACCTCCCTCTCCATTTCCCCTCCTCCGGAAGCTGTAGCAAGCAATGAGGTCTTCCTTCAGCCTCCTTTTCTCCAAAGTAGACCAACCTATGAGGGCTTTAGCCTTCCGGCCCTATTTCTCCAGCTTTATTGCCCTCCTCTGGAAGCATTCTGTGCCCTTCACATCCTTCTTAAATTGTGGGACCCTAGGCTTGGCTTTGATTTATTTTCTTTTCCCAAAGATTGCATCTTTCAGTTTCTTCCTTTTGTCACCTTCCCTTCACTGTTTTGTTCTCTTCTTGTTCTAACCTTTTTATTTTATTGTATAGACATGGCTACACGCATTTTTACACAGTAGGTGTTGATCTAATGGTGTTACTGGGAGGTGAGAACCTGAAACAATGAGCAGTGCATCACTGGTAGCTTTGACCTCATTTCTTTTTAATTCTTTTCTTATAGTCTGAGTAAAAATCACTCAGAGGAGTTTGAGGAGGACACACCTGTGCACTTCCAGAACCTATTTGCACATGTGAAGGCAGCTGAGGAAGTCTCTGGACTTGGCTTCCAGTTCCCACCTTCCCACGTCAGCTTGTGATTGTTCGCGTGCACGTGGTCTGTGGATCCATTCTGCACACCGAGACTGGGAAATATTCTGTGTTAAAGATAATTTTTCAGAAAAAGTGCACAACTTTATGCATCTAAGAGCTGTGGCAGATGTACAGGGACCAAAGTAGGCTTTAGCATTTCTTAAAATGGCTTTTCCTCTGAGAACAAGTGTTTGTGAAACTACATCTTGACGTGGAGAAACACACACACACAGATGTCCCTCGTGCAGTAGCGCAGGGACTGTACAGCTCCCTACCACCCCTTCTACTGTGCTCCACAAAGCAGGTATTTGGGGGGGACCTTCCTTTGGAAGGTAGGACCAGCCCTTCTGGTCTGCACATCCGAACTGCAGTTGCCTGAGCAGCATGGTCTGGGAGCAGGGAATGGCAGCTGGAAGGACGGGCAGTGACGGGAACCACCCGTGGGGGTCCCAGTACTGCCAACCTGGGGCTTGGGATGCCTGCTGCAGGCCTGTTTGTAGGGGACACTTCTTTTCCTACACAGCCTGCTTTGGGGCTTTCTAGAGAGCTTCAAAGAGTTCCACCATGGAAACCAGTGTTTTTAAAGAGACTGGAGTGATGAGAAGTAGCAGGACTTAATGAGGCTACCCAGGGAAAGAAAAATCTTTGGCAAAACATTCCTAGAATGTTTTTTCATAATACTGTAAAGCATTTGTTAAATAAGAACTGTTTTCATCTGTGATGTTTGGACTTGCACTTCAATATCTGTCCTTGAGACCTTTTCACTCATTGTTTCCTTTAAACTAGGACTTTATGTTCTGAAACTATTAATGTCAAAATAGGTCAAAATAATATTAATCATCTTCCTAGATATTATTGCAGTGACATATACAGAGTTTTTTAAGAATAGCTCCCTGCATGAAGGAAGTAAAAGAGCTGAGATGACCTTTTCTCTATTATTGCTGTTTGTTTTTCTCTGGTGATTGTTGAATATTTGTACACTTAGCAGGCTTGTCTGGTTTCTAAAACAGTTTCTTCATGTATAAAATGAAACAATTTTTTTGCCTTTTTAATATTTTTTCCTTAAAAGAAAACAAAAAAAAAAAACATTTCATAAATTAAAACCAAATTAAATTGTATTTGTGGTAGGGTCGATCATAGTAGGAATATAGTATCTGTATTTCACCATAAAAGAAAGGAGAAGAAATGCAAAGACATTCAGCTTTTAGACAATGTCTTCTGCTGTGTATTCTCAGATCAGATGCAGGCTCATAGCAGATTTTTGTGCAGGTTGATGGCAAGAGATCACTAGGCAAAAGTAATATATTGCCTTCATATTTTGCTTTGGTCACCCAAAGCATGTATTGATAGAGGGAACTGTAAAATGTATACCCCTCTGTGGTTTTTCCTTCCTTCCATTTTTTTAAAATCAATTTCATTGATAGAAAATCATATCTCATTTGAAATCCTCACAATTTCTTAAAAATCTGCCTTAAAAAACTGCCCACTGACTGTGTTAATATAAAAGAAATATCCATCTTAGCTGTTGATAAAGTGGTTTTTAAAAGTTTTTCTCACTGTGATATCTAGATGCTGAAACTTGATTAGGAAAATTACCAAGATTCATTGGCTTCTGGAAAGAGACAATAATGGGTTTGAATGCTGTGAGATAGCATGATTTCGTGAGATTTACAGAGAGTCATAAATGTAAGTCACTTGAGAAACCATTTAGAAAGGAATTATTTCTGAGTATTTGATATCAAGCTACTCATGTTTATAGAATTTTACTGATTAGCAGAACTTAAATCCCCAAGACAGGAAATAGTGAAGATGTGATATTTTTAGTTTTTAACAGTGAATGAGGAAGGTACGGAAAAAACCCAAACTGACAGTAGCATTACTTTGAAATTTTAACTATTAACCCTTCTCTCCACTCCGTACTCAAAGTCTGTGTGATCAGAGGTTGGCTGTGGGTTTCAGAACAGCAGGACATTCCTGGCACTTTAGAAGAGATCCCTCAGTTACGCTGCAGAACCAGACTGAAATTCTTCCCGAGATGGAGCTGGTCAAATGATGGATCATGATCACACATGGGATGCACTGCAGAGTCCTTACTCTGCTGAAGTCACCACCAGAAGAATCCTCATGCATGTCAGTGGCTGTTTGGATTAAAAACTCACCAAACTACCTGACAATGGGGTTGAGTCCCAGTGCTGGCCACAGTGTTTATTGTTGTTAATCTAGGTTAACTATAAGTAATGCTTGCCTTTTGAGAAAGACTAAAATCTGGTCAGTTTGAAGCACTAACAGCAAAATCCCTTGCTGCTTGACAAAGGGAGAGAGAGGGAGAAAAAACACGACATACAATATTTAATATAATGTTTTTCTGATTAGCATTGCAAATTTAATTAATTTCTTTATAATGATTATTTAAGTTTAAATATTCTTTAGGTTTTGAGAGAATATTCTTTTTGTTTCTTTTATCTATCCCTGTTCAGGCCAGGTAAATATTTTTAAGATCAAATTACGATGTCAGAGAGACATAAACCAGTACTCTATGTATGGGGTTTCATTAGTACTCTCACCAGAGCTTAAGCATTCCAACTGTTTGTTATTCTCAAATTTAAAGCCACATTTGAATATAGATTCTAGTGACAGAACTGACAGTGTATAGTGCTTGCACATACAGATCTATTTAAACTCACATAAAAGTAGTTAAAGAGATGAAGAGACCGCCTGTTCTTCTTTGTTATCTCTGGTTCTGTCCTTGCATCACTGGTACATAGTCTTTTATCTTGTCAGTCATGAGTAAGTCTACTAGGAATGGTTAATACCAGAAGAGGCTCTTGAAAGAAGTGTTTTAGTAGATTTATTGCTTTTAGTGTTTAGTAGATTTTGGTTTCATAGGGGATGCCTCATGTTAAAATGCAGTAATTGTGTCCATGTGTCTTTCGAAATGGGATAACTTAGGGGATGGGAGCAAAATGAATGATAGAAAAGGCAGCTGTTGATAATAAAAAGATTTGCAGAAAAAAAATCATCTTTGTCCTCCCTGAATTAGTGCATTGTCTGTAAGTACAAAACTTCATGAAGTATTTTGTATTATTTGATATAGTAGAGATAGAGAGATGGAGTTTGGGGTTTTTTCCCCCCAAATGCCATCAATTTGGCCATGTAAACAACTTCAGAGTCAAGAAATGAAGGGACTCAATGAATTGTTTGTTTCATCTAAATGTGTTTGATAACTTCTGCAGTTTTTGAAGTAAATTTCCAATTTTTTTTTTTCAGTCCATCTATATGTAGTTGGGTTTTTCCCGCCTCTCAGGTTCTTTTTTGTTCTGTCAGGGAAACTAAGGTTTATACCAAGATCCAGTAGAAATTAATCTTATTCTTTTGACTATAAAAATCTCTGATTTATCATGAATTATTAGTCTATGATTTTGCTTCTGTTAGCGTAAATGGGAATAGGAATGGGACTCAGCTATTCAAGTTTTAATCATTGGGAAATGATAGATATAGTGACTATCATCTTGCCTCAACATTATTTTTTGCTTTTCAGAGGTGTAAGCAGTAAAATAAATTAAAATTCTAGTTATGGACATTTTCTAACATTTGTAATAAGGTATAGAAATTTATATGATGTTACATATAATTAACAGTTTCAGTCCAAGAAACTGTAAAGTTTACTGGAAGCAATTAAAAGTTAATTGTGTAAGCAATAAATGAATTTGCCCTCAAACTGGTTTGTAATGAAGTCTAAGTTAAATCATAATAAAATAAGATAATTTGTGGCATTCTTGATGACTTTCCAAAGCATCTGAAGAGGAAGGGGAGAGAGACACTGTAATTTTTTTCAGAAGAAATATAAGTTATGTAAGGAAATGTTGTTCCCACGCAATTACAGAATTTCATCTAGAAATTCCATACCAAAATTTCAGTTCCGTAAAAGATAAATAAGTGAAACAGGACATTACAGTCTGGCATGGATATTCCAGGCATTTTCTTAAAGGCTGTCTGATGTCTATAATTCTTTCTCTCCAGGAATTAACTCCCACTGCTCTCGCCCCAGGTGGAACGAAACCTTTCCTTCATTAGGAGAAGACTGTTGGTTGTCAGCACTATCATTACCTGCACATCCTAAGGACTGTTAAAAGCCAACAATGCCAAATCATGGCTGCTGCCCCCTGGATGCAATAATACTGCTTTAATGCTTTATTTAAGTACTAAAGCAAGGAAGGTTTTCTCCAAAAAACAAACATGCAATGTATTTATAAATTAGTTTGTAGTTCAGTAGTGGTGCAGGAAAGTCTGTAAATGTTCAAAATTGAAATCAGTTTAAAAATTAATCTAGTGTTAAAAATAAATAGTTGAATAGCTGATTTCTCTACTGCCCACCTGTGAACAAAAGAAGCAGCCAGCAATTGTTCATTTGGCAAAGACGTTGGAGGTGTGCTGAAATCAAAATAAGAAAAGGATTTTTAATGCCATTTTGTAAGTTTTGCTTTTGAACAGGAGTGTGATGGGAAAACAGCTGTTAACTGGTGGAAGGCAAGGGCCACTAGGGTAATATTTGGGAAGGAAGAACAGGAGTTTGAGGCAGTGATGTGATGGAGCATGGTGCATTTGCAAGCTCAGGTTTTCACCCCCTATCATTTTAGCACCAGCTTTCCACTGACTGCCTGGTGATGGCTGATGTCTAGGCCAGTAGAGAGACCTTGAGAAAATCTGCCCTTTCTCTGCCTTGGCTGCACAGAGCTGTGTGGTGCTGGTGATGGAAAGCAGAAGAATTTGCATAGCTGTCTGTCCAGTCTCTGCCAAAAACTTTACCGGTTCCCAGTGGCCATCTGAAGGGCTGTGAATTACTGATGAGGCTTATCCAGGTCTTCTTCTCTCCTATTTTTTTCATTGCTTCAGGAGATACACAAGAAACACGGAGGAGAGAGATGGCTTTTCCCTGTAGTAGGGAGGGTTTCCTGGTACAGGGTGTAAAACAATGATGGAACAATATGGGGAAACTAGTCCTACCACAAAAGGACTGAGGCTGAGCCACCATCACAGCACTACAGTTTAGTCTTGATCTATTTTCAATACAGGTTTTTATGATCCATCACCATGCTGAAGGTTTTCTTCCCTTCTTATGTTTTTTTTTTACGGACACAAGAGAAGGGAAGAATAAGTTGGGTTGTATCTCTTCTGCCTTCATGTCTGGTAGTAAAAAAATTCTACAGAATGTCCTAACAATAATAAGAGTAAACATCTTAGAAATGTAAATATAATTTATATCAGCAAAGCAAAGGAATATTTAGAATAGAATAGAATAGAATAGAATATTTCAGTTGGAAGGGACCTACAGCAATCGTCTAGTCCAACTGTCTGACCAATTCAGAGATGACCAAAAGTTAAAGTGTGTTGCTAAGTGCATTGTCCAAATGCCTCTTATGCACTGGCAGACACTGGGAATCAAGCACCCTTACAGGAAGCTGTTACACTGTTCAACCACCCTGTTGGCAAAGAGAGGCTTTAAAATGTTCAGTCTAATTTTGCTGATGGAGCTGTGGTGTTGGGCTTCCATAGGGGATGGGCTGGTGCCCTAGTGACGCACGTTGTTCTGAGGCAGCTCCTCTGCTCAGAGCTGGGGTGTCTTGCACTGCTCTTAGGAAAAAGTATTGGAGCTCAGGCCTGGATTCAAGAGGTTCTGGGTTCCATGAGCTGACTCACCTGAGGACATACACTACTTGAATTCTGAGGGAGATGACACAAATGAAGTGTCTTTCAGAAAGTTGTAGATTGTTTTAAAAAGTATCTTGTAGAAGCTGACTTGAAAGTGACTGGAATGAGACCTTTTTGTATATTGTCAGATGACAAGAAAAGGATAAATAAATGCAGCATGCATTTTCTTAGGAAAAATATGCGTCAGGGTGTGGGCATAAGAAAGTGGGATCCAATCTTGGTATTTGGTTTTGGAAATTTCAAAGGCTTTGGAGCCAAAAATTTTATTCAGTGTCAGGACATCCTACAAAAATCTGCAAGGGGTAAGCAGATGGATGTTCAGTGTGTTCCTTTTCCCACTCCCTTGTTGAGTTTGGACCAGTTTTACAACAATTAGCATGCACCCAGAATAACAAGCTTTAAAAAGCTGAAGGGAAGGAAGAAGCTTAAGCGTATGTTAGAATATTCTGGGTAGACATATAGAAACGAGAAGGAGGTTTTGCCTCTTTTCTTGGTCTAGACATGATAGAATTAAACCTCTAAATCTGAACTGGTAGTCCTAATTTAGTTTCATAGCTGATGGAGGGAAGTGGGCAATTTCAGAAAGTGCTTCATTTGACCATTTTTAGACACATTGTTTGGGCTGGGCTGGATTCCTCTTTGCAAATGCTAATTTATTTCCATTGGATAAGGAGTGATCAGGCTGATTTGCTCAGACCTGGATGTCTGATATTATATTCCTATGTTAGACTGTGTGAATTTCACCTGGGTTGTAGGGGGAGGAAACCTGATCACTAACTTAATAAAGAAATGTATTTTATCATGATAATTTCATTCTAGCCCATCTGCAGTGACTGTGTGACTCAACATAAGGACCAGTCAATATTTCCCTGCTTCATTCTCAAAGTTAGACTGTTTCCATGCAAAAAAAAGAAAAAAAAAGACAAGCCAAAAAAGAGAGAGAGAAAAAAAGCAGCTTTGAAAGACAAAGAGAGAGAGAAGATTACTAAGAAGGAAACATATTGTTTCCATTCAGTCCATCAGAAAATGTGAGACCTCATTGTCTAAAGTGATTATTTCTCAACATACCCTCATTAATGAATTGAGGCAGAATAGTACCAACTTACAGAACAGTTTTGGTTCACGTGCAGCACTGTGACAGGCTGCCACACGGGACTGCTGGAGGCTGAGCAGGGTTTTACCGTGCCACGGTCTCCCACTTACCTGTTTCCTAAACACAGCTTTAGGAGCACACTTTGTGGCACCATGGGCTGTTTCCTCTGAACAGTAATTAAATTTATACCTGGAAAATTTGCCCCTGGGAAACAGGTTTTGGTGAGAAACTAAGATGCCTAATGCAGAGGGGCCTCTCAGGAATATTGTGCAGTGTTCAATGTTATCCCTGCTCCAAAACTTAAATCCTAGCATGGATGCAGCAGAAGACTCTTTTGCCACATATATATAATGCAGCTATCAAATTCCAGTGTCTGCTTGAAATGTTAGGTTTTTTCCTGCTGAGATTTAAACATGTTCAATGAATTGTTAATGGAATGTATTATAGAGAGAATACATTGTCCCACAACACAAGGTTATGTGTCTTGATTGTATATTGAAAATATTTGGGCACAATATGACTTTGATAATCTTGTTTGCTATTTTGTCTCTTGGGGCTTTCTCCTTCTCATTCTCCTGTATTTGTAGCTCCCTGTGGGACACGTGGGGAAGGAAAAGAGGTAGGCCTTGCAGAGTACACACATGCATTTACCTGACACAAAGTTATTTTTCTAAGCACTTCTTTGGACTGTATTCGTGGAATCTTCATCTCTCCGTGGCGTCCCTTATCTTCCCTCTCAAGGCCCTGCACTGTCTGTCATTTACTGCTAAGATCCAGTTGGCCCAGGATGCTCAATTATATATTCCATTTTTTAATTATCAAACAAGTGTTTTTGACTTTGCCCCTTAATCTAGGAAGGGTTGCTACCTAAACTTTTTCAAAACTCTTTATGAACCTTTATATGTACAATAAAGTGTTATCTACAAAGGTGCTTTTTCTTTGTGAACTACAAATTCTAGCCTCTACAACAGAAGAGCAAACATGGATTTATGCAACATTTTATTCAAAATTTTATTTTAATTTTGTGGCTATCCAGTCTACTTATTACCCTTTATCACTATGAATATGGACGTGGATATAAGATTTACTTTCTCATGGATTCTTTCCCTTTTAAAATTTTGTTTGGGTTTTTTTTTGTTTATTTGTTTGTTTTGCCTACCTCATTGAAGTATCTCCCACTTATACCCTAATATCTTTATTCACTATATCTTCAGATCTTTCTATAGCTGTAGAGGCTTGGGGTGGAGGTTACCTGCACTCTCTGTTGCTCTTCTTCCCTTTCAGAGAACAAAACACGGTGTTCCAATTACGGATGTACTGGTTCACGCACAAACTTTATAATCAAATCCAAAATTACGTTTTGTTGAGATTGTATCCCAGCGTTGCTTGTTTCATTGATTTGCAGGGTGAGCAGGTGTCTTCACTGAACTCTTCTGTAGGATGTCCATGTTCTTTGCTCATGAACATTTTATCTGCGATAATTTCTTCCTATTGACTACTTATTTCTGTTGCCTAAAATTAAGTACCTGTTCTCTGAAGCATAGAAATACTCCTTTCCCATTTCTCTTTTTCTTCTCCTTCTGTACTATTTAAAGATATAAGTCTTGTTATTTTACCACCTAAACTATTTAAAAATCCTGAGCTTTCTTCATACTGTGGTTAAATTGTTTAGTGTATTCACTCTCCTTCTGTGTCATTTGATTAATTTCTTCACTTTTGTTTTTAAAAAATACTCCTCTCAGAAGATTGGTGCAACAATGTCCTTTGATTATTCCATGGAGGAAATTGAACTTAATTGTTTTTAGTCAGTGTTACTTAGTGGCTTGTGGTTATTTCTCAAGCTGATTTCAGCATTTTTTAGAGGCGAAACTTGAGAACAGCTACAAGCCCTGCTTGTGAAAGAAGCTGTTCTGGGGAGAATTATAAAATCTCTAATAATTTCAGAGATTAAGTTTATGTCACATATTTTGCATGTGTAGCTGAAATATCTTATAATCACTTGATGTTTGGAGCTTTTTCTTTTATATCCCCTAACTTTATGAAATTGACTTCCTTCTCTTGATCACTGGCTCTTGAAATGTGAATACTACAAGTGAACCAGGACTGCTGGTAAATGATGGAAAGGAGCTTGCTGAACCCTTCCACCAGTTCCCTGAGTACCCTGCAGTGGATCTCATCTGGCCCCATAGGGTTGTGTGGGTCTAAGTGGTAGGACATTTATTTTCTATTTAATAGATTAAGAAGTAAAGAATTGTTGGCAAAAGTGTCAATCCTACATGGAATGAAAAATATAAAATTGTTAACATGATTCAGGAAAAAGAGAGTGTTCAGAGAATTTTTTTTCTTGTATTCAGAAAAAGTTAGGGTGGTGTATTCTTATCACATGAGAATAATGTAGACATTTGAATTCTGGTCCATAAATAATTAGTACGGTAAACAACGTCTGCTAGGGAAAAACCAGTTTTAAATCACCAGAATTTATAACCAGAACTTGATTGGTTATCTGCCACCCTAGTGGTAATTTTTAATACATATCAGAAAAATACTGCAGTTTGAGAGAACTATCACAGGGAAACATTGCTTCAGTATTAGAGATATGGGTAACCATAAATGGACATCATCACTGGGCAAAATAATGAAAAAATTGATACTGGATATAATTATTAATGTCTTAGAGGGTAGAAAGTTAAAATTAAGACCAGTCAACATGGTTTTATGGAAAACAAGTCTCATCAAACAGCCTATATTTCATTTTGGAGAGATTACAAATTAGGCTGAAAGACTGAAAGGAAGCTCTGTAGGTAAAATCTACTTTCTTAAAGCTGTTGTTTGGTTCTACATATTCTAGTTTTTTGTGTTGCGGGACCTGAGAAGTTGCTTGTTTTTTTTTCATAAACTTTCAAGATTAAATTTAAAAGTTACTGTTGATTTAATACAAACAAAAAGAAATTGATGATGTTGGGAGAACTGCATCTTCTGGGAAGAGCGATCACAGGGCATGACTTGGATTGTTTGGGAAGGTCTGTCTGCTAGGGCACATATACACTGGGCCATAGGATGGAGACCAGATTTACAGAAAGGAAGACTCTGCAGAAAGGTAGGTCTTCAAAAGCAGCATAGCCAGCAGGGCAAGGGAGGGGATTCTGCCCCTCTGCTCTGCTCTGCTCTGGTGAGACCCCACCTGCAGTGCTGCATCCAGCTCTTGGGTTCCCAGCACAGGAAGAACATGGACCTGCTGGAGAAAGTCCAGAGAAGGCCAACAAGTTGATTAGAGGGATGAAGCACCTTTCCTATGAGGAAAGGTTGAGAGAATTGGGGTTGTTCAGCCTGGAGAAGGAGTGACCTAATTGCGACCTTCCAGTACCTGAAGGGAGCCTACGAGAAAGATGGAGACGAACATTTTAGAAGGGTATGTGGTGACAGGACAAGGGGAATGGCTTTAAACTGAAAGGCAGTAAGTTTAGATCAGACATTAGGAAGAAATTCTGTCCAGTGAGGGTGGTGAGGCACTGAAACAGGTTGCCCGGAGCAATTTTGGATGCCCTATCCCTTGAGGTGTTTAAGGCCAGGTTGAGCAAACTAGTAGAAGATATCCTTGTCCATGCAAGGAGGTTGGAACTAGATGACCTTTGTGGTCCTTTCCAACCCAAAGTATTCTATGATTCTATTCTATTATTCTAAGGCATAGGAGAAACTAATATCTGATAGCTGAAACTGGACAAAGTCCAAAATATACATAATTTTGTTAATGATCAAAATGCCTGATGGGAAAAATTATTAAGAACTGTATCTTCTGCCTCCTTGTGTCTTCAAACCTAGACAGAGTACCTTTCTGGAAAACATGCATAGGTTAAAATGAAATTATTTACTTTAGTAGCTTTTCTAAATTGGAGTTCTCCTTGAGTCACCAGACACTGTTTAAGGCACAGAAAAGGGATTGCTTTATCTAGGCAAAGGGTGTACATGCTGTCTTTATAGCTAATGCTGTGAAAAACCTCTCCTAGGTTGTTTTTTTTCCTGTTGTTTTTGTATTTTTGCTAGGCCTGTACCCTACCATAAAAGAAGATGCATTGTCATAGTTTTAGTCACTGAAAGGAAGGAATTGATACTAGTAACAGAGGAATTTTCTTCTTGTATAGCCTGCCTCCCTTTCTGTAATTCCCCTTTTCGTTTTGAACATCACTAACCTGAGAGTCTGCCCTACATTCTGCTTTGGACATGCAGATTTCCCAGGAAACAGAAAATTAGCTTTATTTAAATCCAAGTCTTTGCTTCAATTAGAGTTTTGAATTAGAAGCTATGAGGGAATTTTTAAGAACATTCTAAGCAATTTGATTTTTATTTATGTTTTTTCTTTTTTTTCCTCAGAACTGATGTGGGTGGTATGGCTGCCCACATGCATAACAGAAAACCCAGCCTAGAAGTTGAAGTAGGCCTTTCGGCCTGAAATTTTAGGCACATTAAAATTAAGCACATTTGTTGCCTTTCATCTTGTTTAATGTATCTTACACGCTACAGGGTTTTAAAGTGACGTTTTCCTATAAGCTCTTTGACAGACGATCACATTTCTTCTGACCTCACTTCTAGAACATATCCTTATTTAATAAGGGGTCTTTGTGATTTCCTATGTTAGAAACTTGATAAAGGATTTGTCAGAAAACCATTTCTTTGCAGACATTGCTGGGAAAATAATCCCATCTAGGCTTTCTTTCATGTTTATCTGCTGGGTAGATGAACCCATCACTTTAGCGATGTCATCACTTTAGACTACAACACTCATATCCAGGAAGCTTTTTGTCTCAGTCATTAAAATAGCTTTGGACTGTGTTATCACCACTGATTAAAAACACAACATTAAATATGTGTTTTAGGAAGATGTGTACACATATGAATTTTAGTTTTAGGGGTTTTAATACATTGGAGTAGCAGATGGAGGCTATACCTTTACTTTGTATTTCCTTTGTGGATTATAAGTATTTTATATAAGTATTTTTCCTTCTTTCACCCAAAACTACGAGAAGGAAACAAATGCCTTAGTAGGCAACTTCTATTTTCTTCTCCCCTAAATGCCTTCATTTTGGCAGGGAGGAACCATCTGCACAGTACTGTAATTTCTTCCCACTAATGTATGCTCTGATGAGAAACATAGAGGAGAAAATCAGTCCTTGTTATAGACAGATTTAGGGGGTGGTATTTGCTTGACTAAAAGCCTCCTCACTTCACTTTTTAAACATTCATAGCAATAGTGTTTGCCATAGGTGTCTCCTGTGTCTAGGTGGCCTTGCCAGTTGCCTGAGAAGTGATTAATGACAACTCCTACTATTTGCATTTTGCATTTTACATTTTACATTTTGCATGCAGGTTCATGTTGCAACAAATTTTGCAAATACTTTCTAGCTGTGACCAATGGATATTTAGACAGGCCTGGTCACATTGAAATCTAGATACTTTATATTATGTCTTCATTTCTTTAAATTTGAATCTTGGCATTGTATTTTAGATGTCTCTTTGAATATGGAGTGCATCATTCTGAATTAGCCTTATTTAGTCTTATGTTTTAAAAACACAGTTCTCCTTTCTCCTTTATGAATGAATACTAGATCCATTCTTCTTTCAAGTAATCTTTCCTTTCAGCCATTAGGTATTCTCCTCTTTTCTGTCTCCATACTCAAAACACGTCCCAGTTTAACAAAGACTTTTGTGAGTTCAAGCTCTGTTGTTATAACATGGAAGATGGTCAGTTATTTAAATACTTCCAATGGGAAATACTAAAGAAACTCATATGAAGATGTTATTTTGAAATTTAAGAAAGATTGTGATTGTCCAAATCTGAAAACAAGGAGAGTGTTTTCTCAAGAGCATATGTCATTATGTTTTAATAAATTTACAGATTTCCTGTTTTCCTGTGAGCAAAGGGTAGGTTCAAGGAACAAAAACCCCTTGTGTTTGAATATTTCCTAATCGCAGTAGCCTTGGAGGGTTTATAGACTGTGTGTCTTTGATTTGAGGCCGTGTCTTCTATAAGCACTATGTGTACACTGGTACTTGCTTCTTTAGGGACAAAGTCTGAGGGAGGCTTGCCTTTCAATACATCCAAAATGAAGCATTTAAGATATGTCTTACAGAATCACGGGGCAGTTTGGGTTGGATGGGGCCCCTGGAGCTCATCTGGTTCAATTCCTTCCCAAAGTGGGCCTGACTAAGTCAGGTTGCTCAGGGTCAATGTTGAATATTTCCAAGGATGCCAATAACCTCTCTGGGCCACCTGGTTCAACATTTGAACTCCTTTTGTATATTAGCAGACAAATGAAGATATTTAATGGAAAAAACTCTTCTTTTGCACAGATTGGCATTACAGAGCCTCTTTTTCTGAGGTAGTACATCTTCAACCTCAGTGAATCAAGGGAATTTCTCACCTTTGTTTTCCACTATCAGGGCAATGTGTTCCTGTTTTTTTCATGGATAAACCAAACACTAGAGTAGCAGAGGTCCAGGTGATGCCTCACTTTACCTCCTTTCTATCAGTTGAGTTATCTATACACAGGTAGACCAGATCCATTATAGTTTTATCTGTCACTTTCTAAGGACCAATTTTGTATGTTGTCTGTGATCATCTGGAAGGATTTTTAGCTGTCTTATTTTTAGTTTGGATAATATCTGATCAAAGGAAACAGGGTTAAGGTTGATGCAGGAGAAACACTCCTTAAGGTAATTCCATGATTACTCAGGAGAGCATCACTTCAGAAAAATGTTATAGTTTAAGGAAAAATGAGGTGTGCTTGACAAATGAAAGAGCTTTAAAATAATTGCTGCAACAGCAGCACGGCCACACACATTTTTAAACATGCCCTGGAATAAACTAACGGGGAATTATACAGATACAAAATGGAATTAAATAGGTAGAAGATGGAATTATACATACAAGTACAAGACACACAAGATGCAAGTCATTTGAAAAAAGGGAGGAAGAAGAGGAAAGGAGGGGAGAGGAGAGGAAAGGAGAAAGGAAAGGAAAGGGAAAGGAAAGGAAAAGGAAAAGGAAAGGGCAGTGTATGACACAGAAAGATCTTTTCTTTCAGTGTGCTATGCTGAGGAAATGGCATACTGTTTGTTCATTAATAGCAACAGAAAGGTCAAATATTGTTCCTGTCATCATCAGCTCTATGTTCTGTCTGCTCTTGTCCTTAGAAAATTCTTAGGGCCTACATTAAGGGGATGAAGGTCATGTTGTAAGTTCACATCAAAAAGATTATGATGTCTGCTTCAAGATGGTACTTAAGAAACTACAGGCGGAATTAGTACATCCTACAATTTGATTATAGGTGATGTGTGTCATAGATCACAAGGTCAAAGGCATTTAACACATTTTGTTGGTATTTTTATTTTGACATTTAGAAGTAAAATGCAAAGACTGTGGTTTGTGTAGAGTGCATGCAACAAGGTTGAAACTTTTCAGTCAGCTGGTGCCACACAAAGGTCTACAAAGGTCTACTTTCTCTATGGATTTCCATTTCGGTGCCAGCTTCCTTATGTGGAGGCTGAAAGAGGAGGCACTTGGGACCTTGTTCCATGTGGGCCAAATCAGTAAAGCCTTTTTTTTCTCCTCCTGGGAAAAATGTGGAGGATTCTGTGCTCTGTGTCAATTAATATTATTCTACTGATAGTGAGGGGGTTTTCTCCACTGTTAAGAATATGACTGAAGACCAATGATGAGAAGGTTTTTTTAAAAAGACTGGAATAGCAGAAGGAGAGAAGTCATGAAGGGAGAAAAATGATTTAAAAGTTTGTGACCACTCACTTCAGGAAGGATGTAGAGAGTAAAGAATGCAAAGGGATGAAAAAGGTAAATTGAAAGCTCTGATTACTCAGAGATGCAGGGGCAAGCAAACTAAAGGACAACTAAAAGAAAAGCAAATTACATATTTGTACTGCAGGATACTCCTGTAGATTGAGAATTTAAATGGATATTGGTAATGAAATAAGTTAGGGTTAAAAGGTTTATACCAAGTATAAAGCCATCAGACACACAGCAGGGAATAGAAACACCAGCAACTGGGCTGGTTTCTCAGCCATGGCCTTCAGTGCTGTGACAGTAGCCTACATGCTGGGGATCCACCTCTGTGACTGGAAAATTCCCTATCTCAACACTTTGAGGCATAAGCCAAATTTTAATTATTACTGAGAGGTTAGAAAGATTTTATTTTTTCCCCAAAAGAGTAATTTAAAAATTGCCTATTTCACGATTTCATCTTTAACTGAAGAGCGCCGAGGGTGCTGCCATAGGAGACGTTCCTGGAATAGTCACACCACCAGACAGGCCTAGCTTACTGTTTCTGGGCTGTGCTGGAGCACAGGCTCTGTGTGTTTAAAATGGAGCTCAAGCCTATTTAGTAGTGCGGTGTGATAATTACAGTGTCACCACGATGCTCCTGAAATAGGATTTAAAATTCTGCAAACTCTCACGGCAGCTTTCATAGGACCAGATGCTTCAGCTCAATCTGTGTTGACTCAGCTCAAGTGAAAACTGCTTCAAGTTTTTGCAGTTGACGAGGAAGAAGTTGCTGTCTCTAGTGAAGAAAAAAAAGTTTATTTTTAACCTTGTTTTACAGATTTAAGAAACTGCAATTTTGTTTTATGAAAAGTCTTTTTCAAAAGACTTACGCTCTGCTATGCAAACATAAACCTTGAACTGGCTTTATAATAACAAAAATGGACAAAAAAAGGTGTTGCTTTTCTTTTATAGATTTAGACATTCTTTTCAGTTATGTAAACGTTTATCAAGCACACTTGACCAGATTAGAATTGCAGAATCATAAAAAACAGGTTGAAGACCTCTTCTAGTTTCCAGATCTATCAGTAAGCTCTGTATACCTCTCACTCATTCATGGAGCTGGAGTGTAGCTTGTCAGAGACAAGCAAAAATGTCTTAATAATCATATGTGACTTTAATCATTCAGGCTTTCCATCATTTCATGGTGGATGACATTATCTGAGTGCAAAATGTAAGAAGGTATTTATTACTGTAAATTCATTTGTGTTAAAGTTATTGATACTTTCAAAATTTCATACAGTGCTTTTTGGGAGGGAAATTTGTTTGAAAGAAGGGGTCATGAGCTGCCTGTCAATTGTCATTAAGATGTAAATCATTGATTCCTTAGAAAGAACAAACATGATTTAGTCAGTGATGATTCACTCTGAACTATGTATGACCAATAGTCTTGAAAGACTTCTCTTTTTTCCCTTTTTGCTTCTGTTTTGAGTTGGTAAAAACTGGAATAATTTTATACAATAAGTCATCTCAGCTTCCTGACAGTTCAGATAATTTTTGTAGCGTTCTGTCATCCGAATGACTTGATGCATTTGGTATGAATAGAGATGGGAACATTTTGTAAGATATAACCACAAGATAATTTATTCATATGGAGAAGGCATTGTGTTTGATAACTGATAAATTTCATTCTGTTTTCATGATAAAAGCAAAAATGGGTGTGTGGATTGCAGCTGCTCACTTAATAGTGTTAGTGATGACTAAGGAGGGAATGGATCTTTCTGTGGGTTATATAATCAGTTTAAAAGCTCTCCACACTCTGCCTGTAACACTTTATTGAAAAAAAAATTAAACAAGAACCCATGAAAGAGAGACTTTTTTCTTTTTAAAACACTTATCTCTTTTAGATGAATGTAACAGCCAGATAAAGATCAGGCATGAAGTATTTGAACAGTATCTCTAGGAACAATTTTAAAAGTAAGCACTGAATCTTGTCTTTATTGAAATGAAACCAAATATTATGTTTATTTAGACTAAGAGATTCTCATTTAGGAAACTGTGAAGGGAAGGGTTGAATATTTAGCTCACACTAATTGGGAGCTTGCTTGGAATTATGATAATTATTAACAACTGAAGGAAGTAGCAAGACAGATCTTTTTTCTCCATACACTAGGGGTTAGTGCTTCCTAAAATTGAGCTTTGACTGAAACAGTGATAGCCTAGATAAACACACAGTCCACAGGGCATTTGAGTTGTTTCTTAGCCTGGGACTGTCTAGTGGCTCAGCAAAATTCTAGGTGTATGCTTATTCTCTGTCTCACTGACGGTGTCTTGTAGACATCACATTTACACCTACTTAAGTTCTCTTTAAATGGACCAGCAGAAAAAGCCCAGAAAGAAGAACAGGGGTGAGTCCATAAAGATAATCTCCACCAACCTCCCTAAAACCCAAACAGAAAAAAGGAGATATTTTAAAAAAAAGTGTGCTTAGGTGCTTTGGGTGTTTGGGTTTGGTTTTTTTTTTCAAGCAAACTCAATCCCAGAGTAGAAGAAAAACCTTTTATCACATAAACCCAGAAGTTTCTTATCATCTCCAGGGAGGATGGGGGGGTGCTTGTATCACTGGTTTTCTTCCCTAGACCCCAGAGAAGGTAAATGCAAGGAACAGACATTGGTATTAAGGTGTAATGGGAGATTTCTGCTTTTTATTCCCTGTCATGCGAACAGAGACCATCTCAAGTTTACCCAAATCCAGAAAAAAAAACCAACAAAGAAAACAAAATAACAGGTTGATTATGATGGAGAACAGTTTTAAAAGAGATAGGTGGAAGAATCCCACAACAAAAACACTCCCTGGCCTTCCTCAGAGGGTGACCTTCATCTTGTGACCAGGCACATAACATCGCAGCCTGTATATCTCCAACTACCCACTTTTTCCTTCACTCTTTGTTTTATCATAATAATTTAATACCTTGGTTACCTCAGGTGTAGGATGGAAGTATTATTCCCAACATGTGGTAAAGCACATTGCTGGTTGACTATAAAGTGTCAGAACTGTATTGTTGAACACTTCTGTCGGGCTATTTTCTACAAGGCATTCTATTTTTCTCTATGATATTTTCTTAACTGGATTTTACCTTTTTTTCTTCATGGGGTGTTTTAGCTTCTTGAGGTCCTTCTGCATTTTCCATAATACCTGAATGACTTCACAGTTTTACAAAAATATTTCTCTGGTGTTAAAAATGTATGTTGAAGAAGCCAAATGTTAAATACAGTGGTATCTACTAGCTTTTGAAAGATCAGGCTTGGACAGTAATTGGTGCAGCCTGGCTGAACTGTACAATTTTATGTATGTGAGATGATGATGTGTAAATGGCAGGGAGAAAGGAGAGAGAGACAAGGGATTTATAATAATAATTTTGTGACACTTTGACGGGAGGTATTAAAAAGAGTAGAAAAACCCACTGGTACTGTGAAAGTGGTTCTGTCCATTTCCAAATCCTTTTGTGCCCATTTGTTTTCCATATATGTGATACTGGAAGCATATGCTTATCTCTGGAAAAAAATGGACATGTATACCAGGTAGTATGCACGGAAGCAGTTCCTGGAAGTTTGGAAATGAATTGATTCTGGAAAAACACCTACCTGTACATTCAGGTGGTGTTTCTCATCTTGTTCTTCCACATGATTTTCATCAACTCAGAAGATATTTTGAAGGATTCAAAATCTGGCGATGCAACAAGGCTGGTAGCAGTGCTGACAGCAATCAACAGAGTGAGTCTGTGACAGTGGAGGGCCTCAAATACTCCTGGAGACATAACTTAGGAAAATGTTACTAGAAACCACAGGGTGAGCTGAAAGTTTAGCACAGTTTAGCAAGCAAATTGTTGAAGCAAAAGCTCCCAGCAGTCCTATTTCAATGCACTTGGCAAGCTTAGTTTCTTCTTGGTTCTGCATCCCAAGCATAGGGGAAGTCCTGCTAGGTTGGTGACTTCTGTGCTTGGCACATCTGCTCTGCCTGACCATGCATGATGAGTCCAACACTGAGTTCTCACCTGTATTCTTTAAGGGAGCAGCTCAGACATTTGTTCGTGCACTCCAAAGCACTGTGAGAGAACCAGAACAATCCTTTTCAGCTGTCGACTTATATATAAATAAATAAGTATAGAGGGTAAAAATGATTGTTGCACTGTTGCCTAACATAAAGTCATTTTGTAATTATGGAAAAAGTACACTGAAATGCATGATTTTATACCAAAACACTTTGGACTTACAGAGAAAGAAGGACTAGATAACATTTTACTGGCCTTTACTCCTTCTGTGGTCTGCAGATAACACTAAGATTACAGTTGTGAACAGAACAGCTTTTCAGAAATACTAAAATTTTTCACATTAATCTCTATTGAAGCTGTTAAAAGCCTAGTGTTTTTGTCAAGTAAATCATTGAATGGATACAATATCATTTATAATCTTCTGAGATAGCTGGGCTATATATGTGAAGTTTGAAGAATCTATTAGCTCATATATTGCAATGTTGTTAACTGACAGGAGATTAAAAGACAAATAACAGTCCTGATCACTCAACTGACCTCATTCCATGTCATAGAGTTATGGGAGACAGTATCTAGGCAACTTGTGCGATGATAATTGCATTGTTTAATAAAAAGGTTGCAAAGAGGCATGTTTGGCTCCTGCTGTGAGTGTTAAGGTAGGGAGGGCATTGCCCACCACGATGAGAGAGCATTGTGCTTCCTTGTGCAGCGTTGATGTGAAGCCAGAGCAAAGCCATTCCTTACAAAAGCAGTGTCTTTAGGTATCCCCAAGTGGGTCTAGCATAGGAGGAAGCAGTAAACAGTGTCATTTCGGGCACCAGTATTGCTGGAAGAAGTGTAAAGGTGAGAAGAGTATGACTTGCACCAGTCTCTGGTATTTCTGCCTTTATCAGACAGCATTGGTAGGAGAAGATGGTCCCATCACACAGAATAGCATTCTACTGTGACTGCAAGGATAGGAGGCTCTAGCACCCTTGTCTCCTGGAAACACAAGATCATTTCCTGTATTTACATGGGGAATTACTTTATTGTGACTTTATTAATGAAATAATACAGACTTCTATTTTCAAACCCCTAGAAAAAGAGATTTTTATCTTTTCTGTTGCCAGACTACTTTATGACTGAGTGCATGGTGCGTTTTTTGGAAAGATACATACATGTACTTCTTACTGACTTAATCCTAACATTTAATTTAAGTTTTTTTTCATTGTGTCTTAAATCAACTCTTTTGCCAAAAAATGGCTTTAGTAGTCTTCAGACACTAGGGGGACACTGACTTACTCTGCAAGAGAAGCAGCTATTTTATAGTAAATGCACCTAGTTCTTTTTCACTGTAAACCACTTTGTGGTTCCTCTTATCCTCTTTATCTGATTTAGCTTTGCTCTTCAGGTAACATGTGGCCACTAATTGAATCTGATGATTTGAAGGTAGTTACACTCAAGTGCTAGGGAAAGGCACTCACCAATTGCTAAAGAAGGTGTTTTAAAAGGATAGGAAGTGATTCAGCCATCAAGAAAACCCTGAAAGAAATCATCTTTTACTTTACTAACTTTCAGTTCAATATCAGTAAACACCTTTATTTTTATATATCCTTCAAAATTCAGGAGAGGCTGAGTTGAAAGTTACATACACCTTCCGTTTCTTCAGTAAGCTAGCAAGATTGCTTACACCTCCTTTCTTTTAATATCCTTACTAAAAATTAAAATGTTACGGGATTTTTTTTTTTCCTACAGTTAATTTGTAAATTTATTTTCACGGAGTGTCAGTCTGTTTGGTGCAATAACACCAAAGATATGGCAAATTCCAAATGACTTTATTTTTTTTTTTTTAAGAGAAACTTTCTGTTTTGGAATAGTTTCTTGCTTTCTTCTATTAATTCACAAGCTTCCATGTGCTGCATGTGTCTTATGTAAATCCACAATATTTCTTTTTTTGTTGTTGTTTTTTATCTGATACTTAGCTTGAGAGAATGTAGTTAAAATTACAAAATATGTATTTTGGAGCTGTCTTTCAGGAGAGATTTTTGCCTGGTATCTTCACCAGCTCCACAGATTTTATCACCAGAACAAGATTGCAAAGGGTACTGTATAGGACTCCTAGAGAAAAATCTCCATGGTCCTTTTTTCCCCTTCCTGGGTGGAAAGTATGAGATCCTCAGCACATATAAACAGTGGAAGTTATGCTGTAGCTTTATACAGTATCAAATTTTGTCAAGGTCCATTTTAGCACTGCAGAGAACTGAAAATACACAGGTGTCATAAATTCCAGAGCATATGCTAGTCCTTTGCAGAATGAGCCTGTTTAATCTGGGATAACAGTAACTATGTATGTGCTGTTTAGTTGGTCTGGGCATAATCAGAATGTCTGCTACTCAGAAAAATGCATCAATTTTACCACATACTAAAGCAGGCAGTCTGTTCAGTGCATAGGCAGGCATACCAGGAAGGGAAGACTATGCTTGTGCACTGTGGGTCTGCTCTATATTTATGTAAGGGACATTTGCCTATGGTTTTCTGAACATGTAGCAATGTGGACAGGGCTCTTGCAGCCGTGCTGACCAACCTGGGAAACACAGACTCCTCTCATCAACTCCTTTGGGTGTCGTATTAATATAATGTCTAGGTGGAAAGAGGGGTGTGTGCAGAGAAGATGTACTCTGTGATACTTTTGTGTCTTGAAGGATAGTGCTTGATGAGTTGAGCCAGACAGAAAATTGCCAGTTTTGCTTCGCATCTGGACAGGGAGCAGCAGCACTGAAACTGTCATTCATATGGTGGGTCAGAAAGTGAACATCTTCCTGCAAATAAATAGGAGATTTTTAGACTTGGCTACAACTCTGTTTTTATGATATCAAAATTTTAGAATTAACTAATTCACACTGAAAATCTGATGTTTTCAAGAACTCAGTTACAGCAGAGTTGTTTTATATATTTCCCTTAGTTAGTCATTCCTGAATTTTTAAACTCAGACCCTAATTGGTACACTTTGGTTATAGATGTATAAAACTCTGCTTTTACTCTCACATGCTAAGGCCAAGGATAACACTGATGTGGTGAGTGAGTGAATCTCTCTTCTCAGATATATTTTATCTGAGGCATTGCTGAGATAAATCATCCATGCTTCTGGGTAGGTTTTCTCATTTCTGCCTATAGTGTATCACCTGTACTGACACATCTGTTCCTCCTGTAGTTGACAGTTTCACTTTTTCAGACAAGACCTTGATTCGTTCTAAGACTTGCTTTTTTTTTTTCTGAAATAACCAATAGTCGTTATTGTGGCCTAGCTCTAAGGAAGAAGATTCTCAGCTCTAGTTAGTTATTCAAAGCCTGTTGATGTCTGTGTTCAATAGCAAATAGTTATGATGGGGCCATTTCCTAAATTTTTCATGCCCTTGGTTCCCAGATGAGCTAGGTGCTTTAGATTCACATGTACAAGAGGACACTAAATAAGTACATTTTAGTAAACATACATGTAACTATTTTGTTCTTGTGGGGTATATAAAATATTTCATGATTTGCTTTGTGTGATCAGAAAACTTAGCAGTGATATAAAAATGTTTTCAAGAAATTACCTCAAACAAGCCTTTGTGGGTTGTGAAAATGAAACATATCAGGTGTTGCGTAAGAACTGAACTCCATGGAACTTGTGCTTTTCCTCTTATTTTACCGAAATGCTGAGAAAATCAAGTGCTTATTGGTTTCCTGAAGAAGTCTATCCATAGAAGGACGTCATTCAAAGTAGTTAAAAATTTCTGAAAATATTTTTTTCTGTTGGTATAAAAATAGTAAGGGAGACACTTGAGACATTTGTTTAGCACTTGTGCATTTTAGTATCCTGAATTCCAATGTAGATAAGCTGAAATCTTGGTGAAGAAAAGAGGAAGTGTTTTGCTATGTGGGTTTGTTCTATATCTTCAGGAAAACATAAGGCCTATGACTGGAATCCATTTTACTTGATTTTTGAAATCTGGAAGACTGAATGTGAGCTATTTCTCCTAAGCCATTTTAGCAGTCACTAAAGAGGAAAAGGCAGTTCAGGAAGGTGGTACTTACACCAAAACGGACACCTGTGTTTTACCTAATGAATAATTAATATCTGATGCAAAAACATGAATGCATTAATTTTAAACACCTAAGGTAAGTTAGATGTAGTCCAACCTAAACCTGGAAACTGTTCTTGTGGTTCAGTAGGACCCATGTGAGGAGTTCAAGCAGTATCTTACCTTCAGTGGGTAAAGTTCAAAACCAACCCTTTAAGTGGTAAAGTTTGTTTACATTTGTGCAGTTTGTTGCTGAGGCAGTAGGCTGGGCAGGGGTTTATAATTTTTTAAAGAGTATCATTTTACTGTGGAAAGCTGTATTTGGTAGTTGTTACCTAAAAATCAAAAAACAGTTTTAAGGAAATTCAGATTAAGAATGTTATAACAAACACATAATCACTGACAAACATTCGTCATGGAATCCTTGCCTGCTGAAGTTAAACCTAAGCCAAAATTAGTGTTTGATGAAGGCAGATCTTTGCTTACAGTCTGATATACAGTTTGATTTTCATGAGGTATTAATGCCTGACGTACGGATAAAGGGAATTGTATCCATTTAGAATTACTTCCCTAAGAGTGTGCATTTTATTATCTCCTATTCTCTTATAAAACTGATGTTAAGAAAATGTTAAAATGTTTTTAACTCATGCCACAGAGTTTTTATAATCTTATTAATATGAAAGAAAAAACAGAATTTATAAATAGCCTTAGGTGCAGATAGAGAAAAATCTGACTTTCCAGATTGCACGGTCCTTAAAAAGTTCAGGTACACACAGTGGCTCTTTGCTGTGCAGGTCTGACTTGCTTTGCAGAGCCAGAGAAAGAAATGTATGTCTACAAAGCAAATTGTGACATAATGAAGAGAAATGGGAGCTTGTCTAAATTAGTCCTTTATTACTGGAATATAAGTGAGCACTTAATCTGAGGCTCTTTTTTCATCACCAGCGTGTCTGTGTTCCCAGAGCACCTGTACTGCCACATCTGGGCTGTGCAGGAGTACTGGGTAGGGCAGTGCAAAGGACTCTGTTGGCTCTGCTTGACCTGAACCCGGATCAAACTGTTCAGAATTTAAAATAGTGCCAAAGCAAGACTGGGGAGGGGAAAAGGAAGACACATATGCACCCTCCGTGCAACAAGAGGTGGAGAAGGCAGCAGCAGTACCTTCCCCATACAGCTCTGAGGTGAAAAGTGTGTTTGGTTGCACATCCAGCAACATTGCTGGCCATTCTCTGCCCCGTTGGGCCAGCACAGGACTGAGTCTGCTGCAGGAGCTGAAGTGGTCTGCCTGCCAGAGCCCAGGGACATGGCCTGGGGCACCTCTTGAATCAGACAGGACAGCAAACAGAAGCAGCTGGGAAGAGTCTCTGCAGTTTGAGAGCTTCAGTATGTAATCGCAGTATAAATGAATGATCTGGCCGGTAAAATGAGATTACTGGATTGTTACATTGTGCTACTTGATTTTTCTTTATTAATGTATTTATTTGGAGGCTGCAATTGAACACTGCTTTTAAAGGAGTACTTGACCAGAGATTTTACACAAGGACAGTATGCCTTGTCTGTCATTTTAAATATATATTTTATAAAAAGAACTTTATTTAAAAATAAGTAATACAGTGAGAAATTTTCTAGTCTGTGTATTAGGCTTTCTGAAGAGAGTGATTTTTTTTCGTACTAATAGAGGTGATCAGAGTTGGCATCTGAACATCAAATGAGAGAAGGTGTTTGAAGGAAACTAGGAGGGATCAGCCACTCTCTATGATAGGTCAACTTATTCCTTCCTTACAGTCAGAATAAATCAGCTTTCTTCTCATTGATTCCGCTGCTCTGTAGTTTTAAGTTGTCCCAAGGCTTAGTTTATTTAAGTGTACGTTGTGTGACACTGAACATCTGATGTGACTCCTTAGCACTCTGGGCTTTCACCCTGCAGGCAGGATTCAGAGAGGATTGCAAATAGAGCCTTATGCAATGATATCTTCAAGGGAAAAATACTTCAAATTTTCTGCTTTCTAAGGAAAAAAAAGGTTTTGAGGAACATGTAGCAATTTGCTGAAAATGTTTTTGTGCCAGTGAAAATGTTTATCTAAGTTGCCTGCCAGGTTTGTCTGCAGAAGTGCTAATGCTATTTTGTGAGATGATTTTGAGGTGGGTTGGAACTGACTGCTATCATGTATTGCATTTCTTCAGCCTTCACAGGAGCCCGATACAATTCCATACCGTTGCAGAGGTCTCTACTGTAATGCCAGTTCCTAAAGGTTGAGGTTTCCTTTTCTTTTCTTGGATTCAGGTTGATGAATCATATTAGTTTTTTCAGTGTTTTAGATGCTTACTGTTATAATTACATGACTTTGTATGGCTTTCTTTCCCTTGTCATGTTTTCAGAAATCCAAAGAAATTTTCCTCTGGCATTCAAAGGAATTTTACACTAAGAGGGACTAAGAAGAAGAAGAAGAGGTCTCATCTCTCTATACTGTTCTGATATCCATATATAGACTAGATAAATTCAGGGAAATATGTTGCTGGGGAAATCATCCTCACTACTCAAATTTATCTTGCAATTAGCTGATTTCACTGTTCTTAAAACCAAACCTGTATAAAGTGCAAACTATTGCTGACAAAGTAGGTAGCCTTGAGGTGGTTATTTGTCTCTGAGCTAATATCAGATGCTCATGACTCCTGAGAATACAACAAAGTGGCAGTTCTGACATTTATCCCTTTCTTCCATCTTCCTGCCCTTCATCCATTGAGTTTCTTCTCCTTTCCTACATTTTGCTGTCTTTTTCCCACCATGGAGGAAAAAAGTTCCTATTATTAAAGTTCCTTTTTCCCTGATATAGAGAAAAAAGTTCCAAAACTTAAACACAAACAACAGCCATGAGCACTGTTTACGTAGAAGTTAGGTGAGATTTTTGTGAGCATCCAGCAGCTGTGGAGCTGATAAAGCAGGATTCAGGGGTAGCAGATGAATTATGCTTAAACACTGTTGAATGTTCACTAATATGTCCCTGTCAGGGACATCAGTTTTCTTAACCTCCCAGCTGCTTCAGGTGGCTGACCATGAATAAATACGCACTGCTACAAATAATTTGCTTGCTTCTGGCAGTTTTTGGTACTCTGTCCTCTTCAGTACAAAATATGCAGCCACCCACTGCATTTTCAAATGATGTGCAGATTTCATGAGTGCGAGTAAAATGTTTGGTTCCACAGCAGTAAAGGTTTTGTTCATAGTTCTGAAAGGTCTTAGACATAAGCATAGCAAATATTACCTAATTAGAAGCCTGCTATTAGAAAGATAGTATACTTAAAGGCTGCGCAGTTTTTATAAGTGAGTTTTTCTGTGTATGAATATGTAGGGCTACCTCTCAATGTTACGCATTTGAACTTATTTTGACTGAAAGATCTTCTTTCAAAAAAACATGTCCTAAACACAGTTTATAATTTTACAAATGCTTATGTAAAATATTAAATACATTTAGTTTTCAGAAATTAATGGAAGAAAGGTCAATAACAATAGCTGTCTCCAAGCAAACATACTTAGTCTAGTAGAATGATAAAAACACATCTTATAAAGCTAAGGCAAGACAACAGCTTCTAAAGGATCTAAAACAATTGAGTCCCGATTGTTTAATATTTATTGTTTCTATTTTATACTCAAACGCCAGAAAATGTAAAAGAACTAGGTGAACCCAGGAGAATGCAGGAACCTGTGTGTGTGTGTGTGTGTTTGTGTATGTAGAAAGACAAAAAAGTGGGAAATTGTTACATGGAAAAATGATGCAACTGTTATTTTCAATTTACAGGCTGCTTGAGATGGCTTGTAAGCTGCCTCTTAAGCAGGAGATAACACAATAACACTTGTCTAGATTTTCACTTCTTGAGAGCTGTTCCCTATCAAAAGGGCAAGGAGAAACTAATTTTTCTTTAATATTCTTGGGTTTGCTCTTTCATGAGAATGTCTTATTCACGACTTTCATAACTTCCCGTGCTGTGTTTCCACCAGATGACAACACATCCTGGAAAAATAACCCCATGTATGTAATAGAAGAGAACAGTAAAAGGAAGGATGACATACTTAGAACTGCTGTTGTAACAGCAGTGACTGCTTAATGACACAAGGGATGCTCTGTTTGCAGTAATGTCAACCCATATATTCAGAAAAAAGCAATGTACCCACGTGGAGCCTTTACCCTGGTGTGTGAGTCTGAAAGCTTGCCTGCACCTGCTGACTATTCTGACTTCTGACTCTCAGGTAAGAGATAAAATGCACTGCCTCTTCCCAAACATGGAGTGGTTCTCACATGATGTGGAAGTGTAGCTGCTACTGCCTTTGGGCTGGGAACAGGGCTAGGTGCTTTCTCACGTTTCCTTCTGAGGGACTCTTCAATCACTGAGCTCATCTGAACATGAGCTTTCATCTCACTGATGCCCACTAGAACCATGGCAGCTTCTGAACCACTAAGCCATATTTGAAAAGGCTCAGTTCCCTGATCGTGTCAGTGAGCACAGTTTCTGTTCTGCCATGACGGTGAGCTATGCAGAAGGCACTTTGCATTACCTTGTCTGCTTGTGATCCATTATAGCCTGTGTACCTGTAAGAGGATCACTGGGACTTAGCAGGAGCCATTAATGCACTTATACATCCATTCCAGTTTACTTGCTCTTTTTGCTAAAATCCTCTGCTTTAGAGTCAGATGAAGATTATACATATCATTGTTGAAATGAGTAAAACATTTACAGGATCAGAATTTGATCCCTATGCAAGCATGAGGCTCAGAGATATAAACAGCATTCAGTGAATCCACCTGCTTTGACTGAACAGCATGAGAAAAGAACAGATAAGATACTTTAAGAAACAGATCTTCTCTAATCTAATCTACTCTGTGTATAATTTGATTTTATTCAGACTCAGAGGAAAGGTAATTTTTTTTTGACATCTTTACAGAAGCCAGATCAGCAGCCTTTCCATCCTGAACACTGTGTATTTTAATTAGTTTAATAGCCTAAAGGCTGCAAATGTCCCTTGATGTAAAAGATGTGGAGTCAGGCAAAGGAGATGTCACAAAGAATGTCCATACAGGGCCTACAGGGTAGTTGTCACCAACTTCTGAGGATCCCGTTGGGAATACTCCACCCTTCTAAGGGTTTTACAGACACCCTTAGTCAGGCTCATCAAAACTACTGTAGCATATTTAGGCCTCCAAGCAGCTGACTCAGCAGGACCCCTAAATAACTTCTATCTGGGCCTGCCCAGCTTGGTTAGAAAGTCCATCAAATAAGCAAAATGAGAACTAAATGAAGAAAAACCTTTTCTAGAAAATCACATTTTCTAGCCTGTAAGTTTATCAATCCTCCTACATAATTTGGCAGCAGAATTAAAGGACTTTCAATTCATTTTTTGGAGTGCAGAGCTGATCTTAATCTTATTGGCAAGACTCCCCCTTTGTTATAGGGCAAAACCTCTCTTTTTCTGTTTTCCTTCTGTGGCAAGGGTCTACATCATCAAAGTGCTGGCCCAAAGAATTTTTATACATTTTTTTAGACATTAAGGCTACATCTACTGCTAAATGAAAGAACACCAAGGATCTTGATAACCACTTTTTTTAGGATCAGCTTCTCCAGAGCTGGCTGGCTGGCTGGCAACAGCATGGTACCTGTTACTGGTTCTTCTCTGGGCCCTGCGTGGGGAATGTGTGGCTGCCTTTCAGAGCAGCGTTTTGATGTGTGATACTGAGGCTGCTGCAATCCCTGGCTAAGGAGTGTGTGCTTAACCCTGCAGAACTTGGGACATAGTTGGAGCACATCACATGGTATTTGTTTCTACTGCCTTTTGGCACAGTTTGCACTTCATAAAGTGTTCACAGAAGAGTAATTAGGGTTTTTTTAGAGAGGACAGTAAGTCCAGGATTCAGTTGTGTGATGAAATATCAAATAAGCAATGGGAAAACTTCTGTGATTTAGCTGTGTAGGTGTACCATAAGAATCTGGCAAGTTGCAGTACAATGTTCAAAGGCTCCCTTTGAGCTGTGTGGTTGAGGCAGCAATGTAGGCTCTTGAGATTTTTTATTTTTGCTGCAAGAAAAGTATCTGGGAGAAATTCACATTAATGGAACTGCACTGCTTCTTATATCAGAATGGTGCCTATGCCTGTTTGCTTACTGTTGCTGGGGTAGTCTTTGCCAAGGCCCCTTCTTGCTGCCCCAAGCATCAGCATATCTTCCTACAGGTAGCTGGATCTTCCCCTGACTATTTTCCCATTTCTAGGGCTTTCATCTAGTCTTTTGAATAGTCTGTCTCGTTGTCTATGCCTCCTGTATGTGTTGCATCTCCACTTGGGATGATGTGTAGTATATGCTTTCTATTGTTTACCTGTAGTCCCAACCTTTTCTCATCGGTGCAACCTTTCAAATTTTGTTATGATGAAAAAGAAAGTCAAATCAGGAAGTCCAAGCAGCTTGAAAAAGTTTAATTTTGTCTTTCACTGTTCTCTCTAGATTTTGAGTTCTTTGCAAATTTCATCTTGGTATGAATAAGTAAATGATATGCAGCTGTAACAGCCAAGGGCTTTCCAGCCATGTATAGCGATTTCTGATGTCTAAAATTCTTACAGTGAGGTTTGACCATTGTTACAGTACAGTCTCTCACTCCCAGTGACCTTTAAGAGAGACTTGTAAAACAGTCATTACAATTTTTCTGCTGGGACAGATTTTCTTTTCTTTTCTGCCATAGCATAGAAGGTGAAATGGAAAAATAAAGTTGTTTTTGTTGCAAGTATTTGGCATCTTATCTCATGACTGAGAAAAAAGTCAAGGTTGTGATATTTAGTTCCTTACCATTATGTCATTTCCCTGCAGGGGTTTAATGTGGGCTATCACTGGGGCCTTTGTGTGGAAAAAACTGCAATCAGATGGATCGCTATTCTTTTACAGTGTCTGGAGGGAATACAGAGGGCAGTGTCTTCATGTATATTATTTAACAGTGTTGATAACAGTTACAGTCCTTTTCAGAAATGGTCAATACAAATGTCTGATTTAAGTCCTTGTAATCAGGTGAACTGATTTATATGTGGAAAATCCTGGGTTTATACATTAAGAGATATCCTTCTCTTAACAGACATCCATACCTCTTCTTTTCTTCTAAGGGTAGGTGATTTCTCAAGGTTCTTGATGTCTTTATCTAATTTCCCATTCACAGCTACTAGACATGATAATGGATGAAATGTAGACCTTCATTTTGTATGTAGATTAAAATATACTAAGGCTGTAACTCTTCCAAAGGAGTCAGCGTACACAACTGTCAACACTGAAAAGAGGTTCTCTTGGTCCCTGTCATCAAGGCATCTGAGAGGCATCTTAAAGAAGAGGTTCCAACTGGCTTATGACCACTCTGCTCAGTATTTCTTTGCTTCCTAAGTTGAGTCAAATGCTGTAGTATGAGCAATAGTTTTGAAAATTATAGTTTAGCAACTTATTTTGTCTGAACGAAATGGTTCAGTAGAGGAGTAAAGATTAATTATTCGATGGACAAACTTTGTAGTATAAAATATAAAGTTTTGAGAAATTTTAGCTTTCCTGTTCATTAAGATGAACAAAAAAAAGGGCTGATGCAGCCAGATCAGTGTAAGGAATGTCCACTAATTACACTCTTCCTGAGCTGTAGTTCATTTCTCTGTATACTTAATCAGGATTTTGCAATCTTCATCTTTAGACAAACTGTGGAGCAACAAAAAATCTTGAAGATGCGTGTCCAGCTTGATTAAGAATGGGAATAGAGAGAATATTTTCAAATTAATGTAATAATATATCATTCTCCAGTAAAACAGGAGCTTCATAATCAGTCTGGAACTACAGGGGAATGAGGGGGTTTATGTGTGTGTTTGCTTGTTTGTTTGCTTTAAACGTTCTTGTAAGCCCACAAACCACCCTTGTTTTCCCCTCAAGAATTCCTTATCCTCTGATAACCTCAAATCTGCCAGACAGTGAATGGCTAAACAACCTTTCACTATAGTCTCATCTGGGAAGACAGGATTTTCTAAGCCGCTTTCTCTCTACAGGCATTTTTTCTTAGGCAATTTTGCCAGTCTCTGTCTTTCTTTCTTGATCTTCTGAAAAGTAGGAAGCAGATTTCACTAGCTAGCTTGATGTCTCAGTCTGGACATTGAGAACTGGGCCCAAGGGAATCTCATGAAGTTTAACAAAACCAAGTTTAAGGGTCTGCACCTGATCTGGGGCAACACCCAGTATCAATGCAGGCTGGGGGATGAACAGACTGAGAACAGGTCTGGAAGGGCTTGGGCATGCTGGTGGGCGAGAGCCTGGCCATAACCTGGCCATATGCATTTGCATCCCAGAAAGCAAATCATATCCTGGATTGCACCAAAAGCAGTGAAACCAGCAGGTCAAGGCAGGTGATTTTGCCTCTCCACTCCAGTCTGATGAAACTCCATAGGGCTGCATCCAGCTCTGGGGTCCCCAGCACAGGAAGGATATTGTTGGAGCAAGTCCAGAGGAAGGCTGGGTGGAGGACACCAAGATGAGTAGAGGCATGAAGCACCTCTCCTGTGAGGAATGGCTGAGAGAACTGGGATTATTCAGCCTGGAGAAAAGAATTTGGGACGACCTAGTGGCTGCCTTCCAGTACCTGAAGGGAGCCTACCATAAAGATGGAGAGTAGATTTTTACAAGGGCATGTAGTGACAGGACAAGGGGAATATGGCTTCAATGTGAAAGAGGGTAGGTTTAGATTAGATATTAGGAAGAAGTTCTTTACTGTGAGCATGGTGAGGCACTGAAACAGGTTGCCCAGAGCAGTTCTGGATGCCACATCCCTGGAAATGTTTAAGGCCCGGTTGGACAGGACTTTGAGCAACCTAGTCTTGTGCCTTATATTCTATAATTCTAGGAAATCTCTGCAGCCAGCAGTGCTGCAGCTAAATAGCTCTTCCCACCCTCACTTCTTCCAAAAGCTCAGTAGTCACCATTGAGCCTTACCTCCCTACCATGACTCTGTCACCTCTTCCAGGTTGCATATATGACCCCTAGTTGGATGGTTTTGTTCAGAGGTTTGGATTTTAGGGGTCAAGCAGTTTCCAGGATTGTCTTCCTTTCAGACTGAATGGTCCAGCTGGTATCAAAGGGTGCCCCTCATGGTCTCCTGCAAAGTGTCTCTGCAATCACTGGGTTAAACCACCACTTTAAATACACGCTTCAGTTGTTCAGCCAGGTCCTGTTAGGTAATGAGGAAACTATGGTTCCTAGAAGTGAATTCATTTGGCAGCATACCCAGGGGTTTTTGTGTTCCTACTGTAAGTTACAGAACAGGCAGTAAGTGACTATTAGATCATCTAATATGGCCTTTTTACTTTGACATGAATTATTCCATCCACATTGTCAAACTTGACATCCAAGGCGGGATCAGGCAGCGGGAAAGTCCAGAGTATAGATGTCAATTCTCAGTTTATATGGATGTAGTATTTCATTTACCAGACATCATGAATAGCATTTTCCTTGCCAGCTGCCTGCCCAAATGAGAACTGTGCTTGCAATCAACAACACAACTGGGGGTGCACCTTTACAAATTGTAGAACAGTACAAAAAGGAAAATAGATGAGATACGGGAGCTGGCTGACATATCTTGAGGATCTGTACAGTTGTGTTTTTTCTTTTCTCCCAGTATTGTGTTGACACTATATCAAGTGTCTGCCCTAAATGCATAGGAGAATTGGGAGAAAAAACTACATAAGTGAAGTATTAGAATTTACTATTGCCTTTGAGGAAATAGTGAGTTTGATTTGTTCCTTACAGATATAATTTATTGAGATTAAATTATTCATTGCTTAGTCTATGCTTTTTGCTGGAATTTTTTCATCCCTTTCATGGTGGATCTCTATTTCTTTTCTTTTTTTTCCTTCAAGGGCTTGATTCAATGAAAAGACAAATTGGTTCTCTCTTGCGTGTTTCAAACTGCAAATGATGCAGGATGCACTAAGACATATGGAAGAGATATACTTTGAGATGCTGGGAATATCAGAGTTTATACACATGATTTACAATACATCTGGAAGTTCAAGAGCTAAGAGAGGAGATGAGTGTGACAGCTATGCTAAATAATAAGATGTATTTCATTTCAAAGGAATACAGAAGTGACAATTGCTCATGCATCTTATTTCCTTGTGTGTGGTTTGCTGCAATCTCTCAATGAAGAGCTAGATAAAAATAAATAAATTAACAGAACACATTCTGTGGCTGATTGCGGGACATTGTATTCCAAACCAACAGCCAT
>WEKY01021692.1:92201-105163 GCA_013390045.1 Picathartes gymnocephalus
CCAGTCTGATGAAACTCCATAGGGCTGCATCCAGCTCTGGGGTCCCCAGCACAGGAAGGATATTGTTGGAGCAAGTCCAGAGGAAGGCTGGGTGGAGGACACCAAGATGAGTAGAGGCATGAAGCACCTCTCCTGTGAGGAATGGCTGAGAGAACTGGGATTATTCAGCCTGGAGAAAAGAATTTGGGACGACCTAGTGGCTGCCTTCCAGTACCTGAAGGGAGCCTACCATAAAGATGGAGAGTAGATTTTTACAAGGGCATGTAGTGACAGGACAAGGGGAATATGGCTTCAATGTGAAAGAGGGTAGGTTTAGATTAGATATTAGGAAGAAGTTCTTTACTGTGAGCATGGTGAGGCACTGAAACAGGTTGCCCAGAGCAGTTCTGGATGCCACATCCCTGGAAATGTTTAAGGCCCGGTTGGACAGGACTTTGAGCAACCTAGTCTTGTGCCTTATATTCTATAATTCTAGGAAATCTCTGCAGCCAGCAGTGCTGCAGCTAAATAGCTCTTCCCACCCTCACTTCTTCCAAAAGCTCAGTAGTCACCATTGAGCCTTACCTCCCTACCATGACTCTGTCACCTCTTCCAGGTTGCATATATGACCCCTAGTTGGATGGTTTTGTTCAGAGGTTTGGATTTTAGGGGTCAAGCAGTTTCCAGGATTGTCTTCCTTTCAGACTGAATGGTCCAGCTGGTATCAAAGGGTGCCCCTCATGGTCTCCTGCAAAGTGTCTCTGCAATCACTGGGTTAAACCACCACTTTAAATACACGCTTCAGTTGTTCAGCCAGGTCCTGTTAGGTAATGAGGAAACTATGGTTCCTAGAAGTGAATTCATTTGGCAGCATACCCAGGGGTTTTTGTGTTCCTACTGTAAGTTACAGAACAGGCAGTAAGTGACTATTAGATCATCTAATATGGCCTTTTTACTTTGACATGAATTATTCCATCCACATTGTCAAACTTGACATCCAAGGCGGGATCAGGCAGCGGGAAAGTCCAGAGTATAGATGTCAATTCTCAGTTTATATGGATGTAGTATTTCATTTACCAGACATCATGAATAGCATTTTCCTTGCCAGCTGCCTGCCCAAATGAGAACTGTGCTTGCAATCAACAACACAACTGGGGGTGCACCTTTACAAATTGTAGAACAGTACAAAAAGGAAAATAGATGAGATACGGGAGCTGGCTGACATATCTTGAGGATCTGTACAGTTGTGTTTTTTCTTTTCTCCCAGTATTGTGTTGACACTATATCAAGTGTCTGCCCTAAATGCATAGGAGAATTGGGAGAAAAAACTACATAAGTGAAGTATTAGAATTTACTATTGCCTTTGAGGAAATAGTGAGTTTGATTTGTTCCTTACAGATATAATTTATTGAGATTAAATTATTCATTGCTTAGTCTATGCTTTTTGCTGGAATTTTTTCATCCCTTTCATGGTGGATCTCTATTTCTTTTCTTTTTTTTCCTTCAAGGGCTTGATTCAATGAAAAGACAAATTGGTTCTCTCTTGCGTGTTTCAAACTGCAAATGATGCAGGATGCACTAAGACATATGGAAGAGATATACTTTGAGATGCTGGGAATATCAGAGTTTATACACATGATTTACAATACATCTGGAAGTTCAAGAGCTAAGAGAGGAGATGAGTGTGACAGCTATGCTAAATAATAAGATGTATTTCATTTCAAAGGAATACAGAAGTGACAATTGCTCATGCATCTTATTTCCTTGTGTGTGGTTTGCTGCAATCTCTCAATGAAGAGCTAGATAAAAATAAATAAATTAACAGAACACATTCTGTGGCTGATTGCGGGACATTGTATTCCAAACCAACAGCCATCAGTAACAAAAGAGGGTAAATATCAAATTGCACCCCTTCACAATGCATTCCTAGTTAATTAGTGGTCATAAATGGTGTTGCAAAAGGACGTTTTCCTGGCATATGGTGCTCTGCAAATAAAACCACACTTTCCTTAAGCTTCCTTTCATTTGGGAACACTCCAGTTCTGGCCTTCTGTCTTGTTTTCTTTTTGACCAGAAAAAGGGTTTGTGGTCTCCTAATGACTTTAACATGACCCTGTTGTTTCGGCTGTGTAATGAACAGGGTGAGCTGGGGTCCTGTGAGTGCACTGTTGACCCAAAGCAGTACCATGCTGGTGCTTGGGTTTTCTTATTGCTTCCTGAGATGCTGGAGACACCCAGCACCCCCTTTTCAGGAAGTCCAAACTTCCACTTAGTACTTATAAACTATATACTTAGGAACTATAGATATAGGATCTGGTTTACTGCTGTTTGTATGCTGAAATCCCCTCCTTTCTCCCACCTAGAGATAGACTCTCCTCTGTCTTTAAAAAATTCAGCTTTTTTTTTTCTGGTTTAGTTCAGTAGGAGATCTTGATACCTGGAATGATGTTCCTTGTCTTATAGTGATTTACTTTTTATTTTTAATCTCCCTAGCTTCACTTTCCTGACCTAACCATCTTCTTGGATGGTGTTCTCATTAAATGGAAGATTTTTCAATATTTGATAATATTCATTACTTAGTGATGCCAGCACTGCCTTAGATTTCATATGTAAGTAGAAGTAAAAATAATAATAGATATGTCAGTTTATTATAAAAATTAAAATATAAGCTCTTGTTTAACAAAGGTAGACACAGGGAGTTCATAAAATCAGACTGGTTTCCACATCTTCATAATACAATGTTCATATGACCACACAGTAATTATATTTTATGAACTCCACCACATCAAACTGTGAACATGTCTTAAATTTCTGGATATTCTATTACCACCTGCAGCTTTTCAAATAGAGAAACCTAATAAATTATCAGCAGAGGGATTCAGGAAGTAACAGAAAGAGAGCAACTGTGGAATTCATAAAGTCCAGTAAAAATGATTTTACCAATAACCTGTGGTAAAGCAGGGAATTTCCTGGGGTTCAGCCATTGTACAGCAACTGGTTACTGCAGAGGATGACCAGTCCATTGACAGGTCTGAACAAGCTGAAATTAATATGATTTCAGTCCCTGGATACAGCTGAAATTCATATAGAGGCTCCCTGCGCCTCAGGCACTTTTGTGTGCAGTCTGGCCTTGTCTTTTTAAATGCTGTGTGAGGATGATATGTAGGCTCCAAAATTACCTACTGTCACTGAAAGTATTGCCCTTTACTTCCAGTGACCTTTTTCAGCTGTAAGAAGCCATGGATTTTGGACTTTTATTGTTTTTTTTATTTGCCAGTCTGAGCCCTCATGTTGCCTGCACCAGAGTAACCATTTGGATGGACAGGCAAAACAACTACATGCTTTGGTAGGACTGACTTTGGTTCCAGTTGAAATCCATTCCACTTGTTCGAATAATGTCTTCTCTTGTTGACACCAGAAGATATGTTGTTGAAGCCAAAGAACCCAGCAGATTATATTTACCTGTACTGAGGAAAAATGCAGGAAGAGTAGCAGAGTGATGCCTGAATCTTATGTATTCAGCCTCTTATGAGAGAATCCAAATAGATTCCTGTATATTATAAAATATAAACTAGCAAAACCAAGTCAATTTAGACAATAGGTTAATTATGCCACCGTTTGCCCTCAAAGAGAAGCAGGAAAAAAAAGAGAACACTGAGAAATATGAAAGAAGTTATAAATGCATTTTGTCTGCTGCAGGCTTCTTCTTGTCTGTTTTTCCTATAGATCCTATAGACATAATTTAAACTTGTTTTTCTTTTTGTCACAAATTATTTTATAGTCTTCTGAAAAAAAAAAAGTATGAGACAGGGCAAGAATGCTATGCAATTATCAGTGTACAGGAATAAATATTTTTCTTCACAATGTAATCCTTGCACTCTGAGCACCTGATTCAGGATCACAGGATGATGTTATGGAGGTTGTTAAATTACTCACAAATAACATGGAAGAAGAATGAAATTTTGTGCCTATGTCCTGTTAATTACAAATAACTTGACTTCAATTTATATGTGCACTGTGTTTTATTTGTTTGCCAAACAACATTTACAAATGCAAGTTTAGAAGGCAGTAGTTGGCCACGAGAAGGTATTCAATTTGCCTATGTAAAAATGGTAAACCTGGCCTCTCTTGCGGATTTTTAAAGGCACTTACTCCATTGATTTTATCAGCCTCTTTGATACTTCAGTTGTGAAGCTTTAGCAGTGCTTTAAAACATACATGCAAGTTAGAGAGGCCAGATTCCTGCCTCCTGCTTGCTTTTCATAACATGCGTATAGGTTTGGTTATTTTTTTTTCAAGATGAAAATATGATCAGAGCAGGTGCAGATATTCCTAAACTAGTGTTCACCTAAATCTGACAAGGAGATGCAGCAGCACGGATACACAGCTACAACCTTGTTACCAACAACAGTATTTTTACTGTACTTGAGCATTATCAGCACCTGAGCTCTGCTTCTGCCTGGGTCGTACGGATTTGCCCAGGGAAAGTGCAGTATACAAATACTTAAACTGTCCTTGGAAACAGCCATTATTGGCTGACCAAATTACCACAGTTTGTGCAGTTGGTTCTCATTAGTCATAATGTGAACATGCAGATCTCTCTATTCAGGCTCAGTAATCCCTCTCCCTTCTGTGTGGGAATTTTTTGTGCTATTCTCGGCAAAAGTAGTGCATTGATTTCCAGTTCTCTTCAGAAGAAACTTCAACATGTACATGAGAGGCATGAGAAGAAGATGATGGGACTGTAACAGTACTGAGATTTTTTAATTTTCTTCCCTTTTCTTCTCTCCATCCTTTTACTGTTTACGTCCGCTGTAAACGCCCTTCTTTAAGGAGCTCAGAAGTCATAAAACAATGATCACCCTATATCCCCTCCTCACAACTACTTTCAGGAATGGAAAAGTCTTTTGTATCATCATTCCACCTCACCTTTAGGCAGAGCAGCTGTCCTTTGCAATCACTTGCACAGAAAGGAAAATAGTTTTCTTGGATTTGTCTTATGCAGTTAAAGCATAGTGGTTACACAGATATTGTACAATTGTTACTGGTTGTGTCATTTTTATAGGCTGAACAATTCTGTTTCTCCTACTGTGAGGCAACTTGCATTAACAGTAGGGGTTAAGGCTGTCATCTCTTGTGACTTTTTGGCACAAAGGAATGAGTATTATTCCTCTGGAGGAAGTTGTTTCTCAGAATAAGTCTGTCCTTAGTTACCTGCCTGTATAGGATGCAGATGCAGCAATGCGAGATCTAATGTAGGTGCTTTGTTCTGTATCTTACAAGGCTGAGTAAAGTCAGATGGCTACTGTGTAGAGGATATGATCTGATTATAATCTTCATCATTTGGTCTGTTGTGCCTTGAGAACTCGAGAACTTTAACTTCAGAATAGAAATATTGGAATGTGGTAAGACAGGGACATGGGCTCTTGATGTTGACTTTGATGCTGTTGTGGTAATAAAAATAGTAATACTCAGCAGACCATTGATATTAAATATTTTCCCATGACAACATGTAGCATTATCTGTAGTGGAAAAACACCTTGCCTTTTGGCTTGTGATATTACAAGCAGATGCTGGAAATAAGAGGTATAATACAGAACTATGGGAAGTCCTCACAGCTGTCTGCAGCTTCAGAGTGGATCTACTTTCCAGTCCCTTTTAACAGAACTTGCTGAGGTAGAACACAGAGACTGTCATTCTAAAAAGCTATAAAAAGAATATGAGTACATATATGCATAGAGGGGGTAATAGTAACTATTTGCATTACATCTTCAGTTTCATATTTAGGACAATTTGCCATTTAGAAAATCTTTAATTTTCTGATTTCCTCCCTTTCCTTTAAAATATAGAAAACATGCACAAAACTTCAGTGTTGTAACAAGCTTATTATTTCAGCTGCACTCCCAAAACATTAATATTTTAGTCAAAATCAGTGTGATGCCTTTAAGCATTTGAGATAAAGCAGCACCAGGGTCTGAACTATGAATAGAAGGTATGCACTGATGCTTTGTAATATATATGTGTCATTGGCTTTTAGTCCTCTACATGTCTGCCTTGAAAGTGGATGACTGTGTTGGAATCTGAGGGCTGTGTTGTTCTGTCATTTCAAGCTACAAAAATTCTGAAAACAATGGGAAGTTTAACTCTGGTTTGGTTTGCCTTGGCACCTTAAAAGATTATGTCGTTAACCTTGATGGAACATTTCATGGCACCAGGTCACATTCAAAACATCTGGTGTATTTCTGACTCTTTGTCAGAGCATTTTGAGACAGGACACACATGGGCAGACTTTGAGCTTCACAATCAAGCGTAAGCAACCCATTAATGCTCATGGTTCTCTGAGAAGATTGATAGTGCTTGCTGACCTCACCACCCACTTTACAAGTAGGAGGATGTTTAAACGACTGGCCTCCATGAGAAGACCTGACAAGTTCTTTGTAGCCTGTCAGGGTTGCCTCGCTTTGGAAAAGGATTGAGCACAAATTATTTTCTCTCTGAGCCTAATGCTTGTGGGAAGGTTGGCAATGGATACTGCAACATTATTGTAACATTTTAGACTCTTTTAAAAGAAGAATATGAGGGTCTATAAGAATTTATTTTTAGCCTTTATTTCCAAACAGAAACCCCTGTATTTCAAGATCCTTTTGAATCCCGTATAGTCTCTTTATCTCACCCTATTGCACTATGTATCACTGTATTGTAATGGGTGGCAACTCCTGTTGCTGCCTTCTCCTGTGTAAAGGGATTTCTGGTGCATGTCTCTCCCATGTTATTGCAAAGGAGAAAGCCAGGCTTGTGCTGGCATCTGTGCAAGAGAGAGGAATGTATAACAGTATTATATCTGGCAAGTCATATGGATGCCTTGTTTGATCACATCAATCATTGGCTTTGCGGCTGAGACTTTTTAATGATAGTACCAAGCACATTCCAGGAATCTGATTGAAACAGAAAGGGCTGGACCCAAAAGGATTTTCTCAGAATCTAAATGTGTCTCACGCAGAATTCAGAAGCCAGTGCACAAAGTGTGAGGTGGAAACTGCTGTTCATCTTCTCCCTACCCTAGGAAGGGCAGTATGAGTTCTGCTCTCTTGGACTACAGAATTTCTTGGGCACCTGCAGTCTGACTTCTGTGAATGTAAAGGTTGTATGATTCTTGATGTGATCAAATGACTTGCACTTAAGCACCATTTGGATCCAAAGCTTCTTCTCCTTTACCCTCTGGAGCACTGCTAATCTGATCTGAATGCACTGAGCTGCTCAGGCAGCAAGTAGCAAATGTTGGTTCAGTTTCCTAGTGAGCCAAACCTTCCAACTCCCAGGAAATTGCCCAGTCCTGCTTGGTAGGCATGGCTCAGCAAGGAGAAGGGAAGCTTCTCTGCTTTCTGATTTCCTGTCTCCATATAAAGCAAGCTCTCTAGCATATGAGAAGGAGCTACTGAGGTCCCAGACTGAGCTGAGAAATGTTCATCTAATGTCATTAAAATCAATCTTTGGAGCAGGAACTGGCATTTATGCTCTCTCAGGTATGTATTGCAGCTACAAAACATAGTGTTTCTAGTTTTAGGTGTCACTGTCATATTGGTAGAATAACTGTCATAGATGAAAACATGGATTGAACTGTGAATGCTACGAGGGGGTAGATAATTGGGTGCACTCACGTGCACGGGTGCGTGTCCTGAGTTGAGCTGCTGAACCCTTGAGCAGAAACCTGCTACTTGTTGGCTGCAACCAGTGTAAACTGCTTCTAAACTTTGGTAGGACCTGGACTAAACAAGTGTCTTGTCCTCGGTTCTTCAACTAGGAGAAACATGAGCCAGAAACAGCAGTTGGGTGTCCGATCACACACACACTTCTGCATGTAGACTATTTAGACCAGGAAAACTCAGGGCTTGAAGTGCTGGAAAGAAGAGCTGATGTCAATAAGAAGGGTTTCTGAAAAGAAAAAAGTCTCTGAAGAAAAGAAGAGAGCCTGGAAAGATGAAGGTGAAGAACTTGATGGAAAGAAAGATCATGGAAGTGATCCCGGAGGCCAGAGATCTCACAAAGACCCAACTAGATGCCAGGGGACACCCCGGGACCTTGGCTTGTAGCAACCAACATGGGTCATGGGGAGCAGTGATATGGTAGGAACTAACCTGACTTTCTCCCTGACTGTCCTGTGCCAGCAGCAATATTCCTGCTGGAAATGGATGGCAAGGTGGCAGTGTGGCTGTGGAAGTCTGAGTGCCTCATAATCAAGTAGAGTAAAACTCTTGTCTCGCTGGTTGTTAAGTAAACCTCAGTATCCAAATCCTCAGGGGGATGTTGTTCACCCTGTCATTGCTCTCTGAATCATGGATCCTGCAGCCATCAGAGTCCCGGTGATTTGGAGCAGTCTTACAATTGCAACTCAACCTTCCCTTAGGGAGCAGGAATTTCTGAAGCTGGAAGGATTTTTGACCACATCCGTTTTGCCTCTGTCATGCATTATCAAAGCTTACAGCTATTTCAGGCCAGGAACTCATATGAAGTTAGCATTTTCTGCTAAAACTGGGTCTTTGGAAGGGCTTATAATTATCTAACTCAATGATGCGACCTGAACTTTTGTAAGACAGATGGTTTTAAATATAAAAATACACTTCCTGTAGATACATAATGTATTTTTGACTTATTTCTCCTCTCCTCTCCTAAGTGAGTGACAAGTATTTAAGACTTGCTCAGTACAACTACAGCATGGCATTCTCATTTTCATCACCTTTCTTTCCTTCACCCTTACTTTTACATCTTACATTTCTCTGGTTTGTAATCCCTCCTATTCTTTTTCACTGTTCTACCATATCTTCAGGTCTCCTCTTTCCGTAAGTGCTAGAAGGCTTTTATGAGTGCAAGTTCATTGTCATGAAAAAGTCTGTGAAATACTTCCAATGTCCATGTGTACTCTTCATCAAGGATTTATAAGCAGAAAAATTCAGTGTACTGTCAAAGGAGGAAAGACATTTATTTTAATTTTTTTTTTGTTATGGAAAATCACTAACAACAAATTTGGTTTGTATATAATAATGCCATTCGTGCTCTGCAGGTTATTCCATTTTATTTGATGTTTAGATTTCATGACAGAGATACGTCAGAACAGGTAAAACCACTGGATTGATGGTGGAGTATAAGTAATGGGCAGTGTTTTGGTATCAAAATGAGAACAGAAATAGGCCACATGGGACACTGCTAGTAACACCACTGGAGGTACTTCTGGCATGAGAAGTGTACATGTGCTAGAATTAGGTCATGCTCCTTGTCCAGCTTCTAGCACAAAATTGTCTGACCCTGGCACTTACCCCAGTGCACCTGAGGGAGAGCGATCTGGCCCGGCATCTGTCATCAGTTTTAAATCTTAAAGTGGAGTTTTATGATAGTCTGTGGAAAAATCAGTGCCTCGAGCAGATCTGCTGTGGTCTGCATCACCTTTCCTGAGGGCGTCTGTGATTCTTGACAGAGTCTTGGTTGTTACTAAGGAAAACAGGAAACTGGAAGGCGTTTATTTGAAAGGAAAAAAAAAAATCTTACAGGGTTACTCTAAGTAGAAGATTATGAGAAGATACGTCCCTATAAAGACTCAGAGTGGACAAGCTGGGTGTCCCAGCTTTGAGAGGCACAGACCTTGGGGATTTTTTCACTTTTCTGCAGCACAGTCCACAGGTCAACAGCTGAAATCATCTTGGTACTTCTAACCGACTGGCTACTTGCCATCACGGAAGTATTAGATATTGTCTACATGTCAAAATCTCCTGTTCTCTGCATATACAAGTGGCTTCTCAGCCTCTTTGTAGGTAGAACTTCTTATGTCTTTGCAGGTAAATAAAGTGATCCAGGAGATGGCCTCTGGCCATGAAGCCAGCTTATACAGCTTGCCTTGATTCCTTTGGGTGATGCTCTTCGTTTTTAAAACAAGGCTACACATACCTAGCTAAAACTTTGTAAGAAACAGCTTTAACATTTTAATAGTGTGAAAGAAAGTTTGCCAGTGCTCAGACATGTATATTTGTGCCCAACAGGTAGATGTTTATCTAACCAAAGTCTCTGGACCTTTTCTAGAGGCATTCATTAGCCAGCTAACATGAAAAAACCACCTGACGAGATCTGTTTGTCCCATAGTAGGGATATGGAGAATGTCAGGACAATCTAAACATGAGGATAAATTGTCAGATAAAAGCTGTAATAACCTACAGGTGCAAGGTAGGGTATGTATGTGGCATGGGAATAGACCTTCTTGATATCCTACATCCTCTGCCAGTGTGTTGGATTGGGATTTGAATATTAGATGCTGGGATTACCATGACTGATAAAATTTAAGCTGGTGAGGAAGGCAAATACTATGTGTTTCTTCTGTGAAGAGGCTTCTCTGTGAGTTCTGTCACTAATGCTCTCATAGAATTAATCAGATTTCTATGTTTTAACTGCACAAAGCTTCATATATTTATTATAAATATTTCAACATTTTAAAATTTTGTTCCTGCAGTGTAACATGACATTTATACTATTTATTGCCCAACTGATCCTATGTCTTTTAAAACTGCGTGATCCTCTATAACAGAAAATCCTTGTGGGCCTAATGTCAATGATGCAGGTGAAGAAACGCTGTCTTTTTGCTCCCAAAGGGAAGCGTCTGTGCAGTGGAAAACCACAATTGTTTTGGATTTTTCTTCTGCAGATCACGTAACGTTGGATATATAACAATGAATGGATAACACAGCAAAATATTACACCCTTTTAAGATGATTAAATGAATGTCTTCTCTGACTGATGAACAGAATGCTAGAAATAACTTAGGAGGCTTTTTTATGTCAGCCTGCTTGTAGAGAGAGTGTAGCAGTGTTTTAAGTAGTGCAGTATGTTCTGTGAGTTTGGTGCAGTGCAGCAAGCTTGTATAATATTAGCATCATCTTGATGTTACATTTGGATCTTAACTTAGAGAAATGGAAAGCATCCAGTGTTTTGCCTTTCCTTTCTGTGTCTCTACCCCATGTCTTCTTTTCTTAAAAATAAAATTGTAGCTTAACGAATGACTTGCAGTACAACGTTGCTACCAGCAAGCCCACCATTTGCTGGGGTTTGATTTTTGTCTAGATGGTTAAAGACTTTTGAGCACACTTCGTGCTAACCCTGGGAATTCATGGGTCTAAGTCCTGTTTTAGTCCCGTGTAAGTAAGGAATAGATGGTAGGATGCTTCTGTGCTTTTCTGTTTGATGTTCTTAAAAAAATGTTTTAGGGTCAGATCCATTTGTTGTCAAGTATTATCAAAACCCCCAGAGCTGGTAGTTCTTGCAGTACTAATATTTTGTACTTTGCTTTCTCTAAAATCTGTGGAAATGTCCATGTAACACATTTTCCTTTTGCTACCACTTTTGATATTTTCTCACTTGCATTTGTTTCAGTGTAATAAGACTCCACAACCAGATTCTTGAATTCTGGAATGTGAAGCTCTTAAAAGAGTAGAAGTCTTTAGCTTCTGTCTTTGAGATTTTTCCTGCAGTAAAGGTGTGTTTTTCCAGGCCTTCTTCTGTAGATCTGCTTAGTCTCATAGTAATCTTTTCTGCTTACTCATAAAGAGGCAATCTAATTTAGATGACTGCTTCTCCTGAAAGATAATTTTTTTATCTGCCAATTCTACCCTTATTTTTTTTGGAATGAAGTCATCTTTTTCATAACTGAGGACTAAAAATGATGAAAGATTTAATTTATTTGTCCAGGCAGAATAAAGCCCTTTTTTTTTTGGTATCAGGCTTATTTCAGAATTAATGCACCTAAAACACAGTCAGCAGTCACCTTTCTTATTTTCCTCAGTTCCTGCCATGATCATTAATTAAACTGCATCTTTTAAATGTAAATATTCTGCAACAAAGTAAAAGTATTTTATGGCCATAAATCTCATGGGTGTTGTTGCTAGGCTGTTTATGCACACTGTGATTATTCTGAAGCTCTTAGGAGGGGTAACAGTGATGCAGTAGTTTATAATCTCAAAAAATATCATTTACCAATCTTAAGATTCAAATGCCTTTCAATAATAAAATCTTAGGGATTTTTTTGTCAATGCATCTGTCCCTCAATATTTTCTGATGTCACATGAGTGGCAGGAGAAAGAGAAATGGGTCAGGTAGGATGTTTCTGGTATATTGAATATATCGCTGTATGATATTTTATATATTCTATTACATATTTTCAATCGCTTTGTCAGCCTCCTCTCTTTTTTTTTCAATTTCTCTCTCTCTCTTTAAAAAAATCTATTTATTATTTCAAGTCATAATCTCCTTCTTTCAGTTTCCTGAATTGAACTACTACCTGCAGAAGCAGCAATTTCTGATTCAATTCATTGTTACATAGTTTCTACTAAAGGAAGTTCATTCTTAAACGATTCCTGTAAATTAGCTTTCCAGCAGAAAATGAGTCTTGATGTTGGATGCTGCACCAAAATCTGATGATGCAAATACATCTGGGCTAAGGCAGAAAGGAGATTTAAAGCTGACTTTTTTCTTCTGAACTCATTCTGCTCTCCCACACACATACATGCACAGTTTCTCTCCTCTGCCTCCTAGTACATTTGCCACCTCCTTTCTTACTTTTTTTTCTTTCCTCCCTCAATAAATGTCTAAAAACTGAAATTAGAGACTGGTTACAGTCATGTTGCATTCATTGTAAAAGGAAGCTTTGACTGCCCTGCCCAGGAAGGAAAAATCAGCATTTCTCAAAGGACATGGCATGCAGTGGTAATGAAGAAAAAAAACCATTGAAATTCCTCTCAAACCTCTAGTCTCTATTTTTGATAGCTTACTATTCCGAAGTGTTCATTTAAACACTTCCTTCCTTCCTTCCTTCCTTCCTTCCTTCCTTCCTTCCTTCCTTCCTTCCGCGCCTTCCTTCCGCGCCTTCCTTCCGCGCCTTCCTTCCTTCCTTCCGCGCCTTCCTTCCGCGCCTTCCTTCCTTCCTTCCGCGCCTTCCTTCCTTCCTTCCG
>WEKY01021692.1:105411-137911 GCA_013390045.1 Picathartes gymnocephalus
CCCTCTCCCTCTCCCTCTCCCTCTCCCTTTCCCTCTCCCTTCCCTTCCCTTCCTTTCCCTCTCCCTTTCCCTTTCCCCTGAGTGTAAAGGATAATGAATTTAAGGACAGTCGCTGCTCTGTTAAAAAAGACACTTTTTTCTCGACTGTGCTTGTATATGTTCACCACAGGATAAAAGCTGCACACTTTCTTTGGCTAAGATACTGCAGAGCCCCAGTGAACATAAGGGGGTTTTATACCTCCTAGGTAGAATAGAGATCAGAGGATAGATTAGGGTGGAGCCTGGAAGTCATAAAATATTTTTATAACTACCAGGGCCTACTCTTCACCAGTACTTATCTCAGAGGTAGTTACCACAAAAGTACAGATGGGTTTGTGCTGAAAAAAGGCTGTGTGAAAGAAATACAGTCTGTCTGATATTCAGAAACCTTCTAAATGTTAGCAGCCTTGAATGCAAAGGCTTGGGAAGAGCTGGTGATTATTCTAATGGCTCCTTGCTTGGAATGCCACTTTTGAAGGTATTATGCTTGTATGTGCCAGAGGAAGGACCCAGCTGATGCAGGTACAACCCCCAAAAGTGTGAGCTAAGTGCGACTTACATCACACTGCCATTCAGAAAGGTGATGCTAGATGTTCAGAAAGAAAGCTTTAAAGATGCCACTAAGATTTCTTCCCAATTAATTGTAATTTCCAAAGGTTGAATTCACGTGTTTCTCAACCTCTGCATTTCTCAGTAGCAGTACTACAATTTTTTTTTCTTCTCAACCTCTCTTAAGGAATTTTATCATCATCTGAAGTAATTGCAATTTTTTTCTGTGTCACTTAAAGGAATTAACTTCAGGAAGACACTTGCATTACTAAATATCTTCTTTGTTCCCTTTGAGGTTTTCAAGGTTTAAATGTTTTTGCATCTGCTGCCCTTTTTTTGTTGTTTTCTCTTTTTGCGGTAAACAGCAAAGACTTAATGTTCGAGTATGGCAGATAAACCGCTATGATGGTTAAGAAAATAATTATCTTTGCTATTATCTAGGACATCAAGATGTGTGGTATAAAAACTAGATTACTCCTCCATTGTCTGATTTTGGCCAAACTTGCTAGTAGTATTTTGGTGCAAATAAAGCTTCAGGTCTCTGAGACACAGTTCGTCTTTGCTTTTGTCCAGTGTCAAGCTAAACATGGCTAAAGATTTGGGGACTTTGGGCGATTATAGCTCCAGTATTTTATTATATCCATTCTTCAATTTCTCTCTGAGAGAAAAATGCTTCTCTAATTATAGTGGACTGAGATTTTTCTCTTTCATTTTTCCTATGACCATTTGGAAGGCTGAATCTATCAAACCTTTGTAGAACAACATGAAGTAGTTTAAACATTGAATAAATCTCCTCTTCAAGGTAAAATGCAGCCTGAGAAGAATGTTTTGGATAACAATCAGATACAAATCTTTAATGAAGAGAGGCTGTCCTCTCTCATTTTGCTCTGAAATGTGAGTGTACTGTGAAACAAAGGGACTGAACAACTCTATCTAGTAAAATCTGGATTTTTCTTCCTTCATTAGCACTCTCAAGAAATTTTCATCCAGTCTCAGCAGGCCATGTGCAGGAGTATGGGGAGATAATTTGTACTCTGGTGCTGATTTGCTCCTAGTCACTAAGAAGATGCTGGAATGCAGGTGCCAAATCAGTAAGCAAAATGGGCACCCCAACTGGTATGTAAAGTTACATTATTGAATGTAAGTTTTATAGGGGAAGTGAGATGAAAGACTGCTACTAAACATCTCCCTCATTTCCAAAACTGGGACTACAGTTTGGATGCTGAATGACCTAACAAAAAAGACATAATAAATTCTGAAGAAACCACAGATGTTTGTGCCCCAAACTTGAATTCTGATTTATATTTTTATTTTGGCCGGCTGTTTTTTTCTTTTTCCCAAATTACCCTGCCATTCAAAGTTGAGCAGTGTATATTTAATTTGTAATAAAGATGGCATTAGGTATTGTATAATTAGATCTATGCAGTAATTTAAGAATGCCCTAAACCAGCCTAAATTTCTTCTTCAAATTTATGAACAGATAAATTAAATATGAAAAGATAAATAAAAATTAAGACATACCCCATATTAACTGCAGGCAGATTACAGAGGTGAATGGAACATTTACAGGGTGCAGAATCTCAAGTCTGTTGAATGTGAGGGATGAAAGAAAGAACATCTAAAATTATTAAAGTCTACATTTTGATATTACAAAAATATTCTTAGTCAATCTGTTCATATTTATATTCAGTGCTACCATGGTGGTAACATCACACTGGTGAGTCAAAGTACAAAAAGAGAAGCTTTACTTTTTCAGAAGTGAGTAGGAGAGCAGTTTTCATGCATCTGCAGAGATAGCAGTAAGACTTTCTGGAGTTTGTGCAGAATAAATTTCTCAATCGCTTACAAATGACTGTCAGATGTAGGGCAGCATGCAAATCAAGCAGATCACAAACCCAATTCCAGCACAGCTCAAGAACAGAATTCTTGAAACTTCTGCAGTAATAACATATAAAATAAGAAAATACAGTATGTAGTAAAGAAGATTCTGGAGTAAGTATGATGGTTTACTACATATTGTGCATAATTATTCACACTGATGAATTAACTATGGTGAAAAATTAACTACTGCTGTTTGCCACACAGTAGGATAGAAACTTTATGAATAGTCAATCATGTAACACTTCTTAAAATTAATGACTTGTTTGAAAGGATATATTTTTCTCTGTGACCACTGATGCCTCAGACCAAGGAAACACCAAAATGCTTCCAAATTATTTGGTATTACATCATCTCAGTGAAAAGAATCTGTTGTTTCCTTGGCTAGATTTTAAAAGAATTAGGAATATCTTAAAATATAAGAATGCATACTGTATAAACTACTTTCAGTTTTGACAGTGTATCTCCATTTGCAGGTAAGAATACTTCTATTTGTAGACACTATTTGTAGACATTATCTTTCCTAGAGCTAAATGAAATTTAGGATGAACATTTATTTCCAGGTATTTATCAGCTGTTTTGCTGCAGCATTCAGTAAAGCCAAACATCATCAATTGAAAGCTGTGTAGTAAAAATTTTTATTTCGTTCTTGATATCAACTCCAAAAGATTTAGACCTATTTATATTCAATGAAATTTCCTCTGGCATCTCTCACATTCTCCAGCCCACAATCAAAAGTATAGAAAAATATTTTCCAAGTGGTTTAAGTTGCTTTCTACTTTGTATGAAGACAGCAATTTTAAAGTCCTTAATGGAAGACAAAGATGAAGAGATGCTGTCAGTGACATACTACTAATTTCTATTTATGTCACAATGTATTTAAAGTTTTTATGAAGGAATTTGAAAGCTAGATAAAAATACCTTATTTTATACGTGGCAAAGTTTCTGACATAATATAGTCACCCAAAAAGTTAATGTTAGTAAGTCCTTCCTGAAAAAAAGTCTGGTTATTATTTTTTCAGTATATACATACTGTGACGCAGGAAGACACAGAGACTTTAATTCTGCAGTGTATTAGCACATAAATGTCTGCCTCCAAACTGTAATTTCAACAAGAAAATTTACCTTAACCTGATTTAGCCATTAGCTCTTGTCTTTATTTTAGTCATTCTGAAATCATGATGTTCAGTCTTGCCTCAAACACAGCAGTGGAAAGTCCAAGTTATCTAAAGGGATCTGGACAGATTGCACAACCTGCTGAATATTGATTCTGTTAAGCCTGAGCTCCCAATTAAAGTTCAGTTTTTCATATGGAGAGTTCTGTGAAGGAAGAAAGATGTATTCAAATAAATTGAAACTGATATGTGGTATTTCAAGTAAGAAATTTATTTATTTATAATTATTGAACTTCTACATTTGGAAGATGTAGAAGTATTCATTTCAGGAAAAGTACATGTTATATGGCATTTCTTGGACAGATCGTGTTTTATTTCATTGTCTTTTTCCATCCAAGGAATATTTTGCCTCCAGTTTGACCTTATTATCAAAATAAGAATTAGTGGGAAATTATTATACTGGGTAAAATCCAATAATCAATAGGAAAATCTTCCTCAGGCTTCACTAGTCACAGTAAACATCTCCTGGCAATGATAGAACCTGATGCCTAAAAGCAAAATACATTTGGGTTTTGTTTTGTTTTCTCCAGTAAAAATCAAATTAGACCATGAACTAAAGGAACTCATCAGATATACAGCATGCAAAATGCAGATATACAACATACAGATGGCAAAAGGAAATAATTTATTTTTAATGATAAATTCTCATTTGTTTCATAGCAATTTAAAAACAGAATGCAAATGTTGGCTGTACAAATAAAAGCCTTCTTTGAATGGGTGTTTTCTTTAGGATGACATCATGCTGAAATGCATCATGTTTTTGTAAGTTGATTCATTTGACTTCTATGATTTTATTAACTGATTATTTATGCCTTTATGCAATTTTCTTCTAAAGAGGTTTGGTGCTAATTTGTTTCTTGTAGCATTACTGTTTAATTAGGCAATCAACTTTGTGTCTACCTGCTGGTGGAAAAAAAAGAAGTGACAGCACTACACACTGTGTTAATTTAAAACTGCAAAGTACCAACTTGAACTAAAAACCCCAGATGGGCTTAAAATACAGCTGAGGATTGTTAGTGGTGAGATTTTAATGTTAGCATAACTTCATTGCTGGGGTATAACCCATGTTTTCTTGCATAGAATATGACAGAAATTTTTCAAATAAAGCATTATTTAACTCGGTAATCCTTCTGAGACTTGTAAAATCCCTGAAAATCTCATGTTTAAGTTTGACCAGATTTTTCTTCCTTTACTCAAGTCAAGTACTGTCTCTTATCGTTTAAAATTCTCACTGTAATCCCTGAGATCACTTGCAGGATAAAGTGATGCCTATTCTCCCAAGAATGAGGGAATTCTCAACATAATATCCTTTGGAAGGCGTAGCACATAAAATCAGCAAATTTCTTCAAAAGAGAAGAGCTTAAACGTGTCTGCAGCATACTTCAACAATTTAGGGATTTCTGGGACAACATGTGGATTCAATTCCCAAGTTGTGGACCTCTTTGAAAAAAAAAAAGAAAAAGAAGAAAATTCCTGGTAACATTTTTTTCCTGTATTGAGAAACTTGTAAAAACATCAGTGACAGCAATTGTCTTCAAAACCTCAAAATGCAGTCCAGAGTAGCTTATTTTGGTTACACGATGTGGGAGAAATCAAAGCTACTGAACATTTCCGAGCCCTGGGTCTCAAATCACTTTATGCCTCTCTCCACTTGCAAAGTAAGTGGAATAATAACTATAAAGTGTTTAAAGGCTTGAAAGTTTATAAGCAATGAAAAGGCACCCAAACCCTCTTTTATACACTTCCTTAAAAAATATAAAATACCTCTCAAGTGTATGTAATATCTTGCAGTGAAAATAATGGGGTTTTTTCGATAACTTCTTTTTGCCCTTCTTTTCATGAGATATTTTCAAGCTTTTCATCATGAAGACTACACATTTATTATATTTTTTAAATAAAAAGCTCTAATTGTAATTTGCTATTCTAATTTCAAAATTTAAAGGAAAAATCTCCAAAGTACTGAAAGAATCTTTATAAAGTAATGAGCAATTGTGCTACTTTATTACTGTTTTGCTGTGGCACTTCTGGCTTCAGGAACTGCCACTGTTTGTGGTATTTAACACTATTTGTGGCATTGTTTTCTGTTCTTGCATTTAACTTATTTTTTCAATTAAGTGTTAAAAAAAAAATCTCAATAGTATAAAAATTAATTGTTTATACAATCCTACTGAAGCACGTTCTTTCATTCTTCTTTCGTTTGATCCTTCAGTAATCTTCATCAGCTTTGCAAAGCTTAAATCTTCTCACAATACGTTTCAGTTATTGGTCTAATTAGCCTACAGCTTCACATGATTGAGTGGTCAGTGCAAATTAGATACCAACAGGGGCCATTGACCTAATGTGCAGACAATCCCCAAACTAGATCCTCAACCCTTTTAATGACTTCAGAGTGTGGAGTTAGTATATAGCACTGTGTGGCTGAGCCCTGAGATTAAAAATAGTTCTCCTGCAGTTAAGAAAAGTAGAGAGGACTTGAGTGTGCCCAAAACACTTCATGATGTCTCACTCCTATCAATGAATGGATCAGCAGAAGGAAGATGAAAAGTGACCTCAGTCATTATTGTTACACCATTGCAAAAATTAAAATGACATTTTGAGGTGAACTATCCCTTTCTTTGGGAAAGCTCAGCCTCTTTATGGTACTCATTTTACTGTAAAGGAGAAGTAACACTGAATTTGCATATTTGTAACAAATGAAAAAGTGTGTACTTCTGATGGAAAAAAAAATAATTCTGAGCATCTGTAATTATTTGGTGGAATATTACCTTAAAACTGTTCACAGGTGTTGATGACTAGTACTCATCGGGGGGCAGAGCCAGGATATTTGCAAAGCTAAAGTCAAGTGGATCCCTTAGCTCTGCTTGACTCCTTTTTAGGACTTATTTTGAGAAATACAAGGCCTGATACCATTGGATTAAGGTCAGAAGTATTTCTGTTGCTACAGTTTGGGGATGAGGAATATGAAAATGCATGCAAGAATGCCAGTTTGAGTTTTGTCTGTGACATCTGCCTGTGATGGTCTATTTTAAGAATAGCTAGGCTGTGTGCTATGTAAAAGTGTGGTTTGCCTTGTTAGAAACTTTACAGTTTGAGCAGTTGTTTGAGCTGCTTACCTTAGAGCCGTACAACAGCTGTGCAGAAGCTTCTTCCCCGACTTCCCAGTTTACTCCAAGCCAGACCTGTCACCCACAGATGACAAGTGGCACAGGCCATCAAACCCACCTTTACCCATGAAATACCTGGACTACCAAGTTTTTGCTGGTGTCTGAAAGCATTAATGACATCAGGGTTCTTTTTTCTGATATTAGATGACAGATTGAATCAAGTCCCATTTGTTAAAAGATTTTCTTGGCACCTGAAGCCAAAATATTCTTTGTGACACTTCAGAGTAAATAAGTGTGCACTTCAAAACATAGACATAGGATTGTCTTTCATTTTTGCCCCTGTGTACAGCTTCACAAAGCGAAACAAAGGGAGATTTATTGGAAGAGGCTTCTCATGATTTCCACTTATTTATTTATTCATTTTTTCATCCATTCATTCACATATTTTGAAAAGACTATTAATTTCATTTGTGCATAGCAGATAAAATTAATTACTGCACTGGAGATAATAGTACATAAAGGTTGTCCTCAGAATTGTGTTTCATTTTGGATTCTTTATCATGCTTTGAAGATAATGGTTTGATGTTGTTTGTACACTGTGGAGTGCACTTCTGTCCCTTGGGAAGCATACTGAGAAAACAAATAATAGTAACAGAATGGTAGAGCATAGCTGCTCTGCAGTGTTTGCCCCTGCTTTAAAAGTCTCAGCTGCTTAAAGCAGTGCCTGATGACAGTGCAGAGTTCCTCAGTCCGTAAACACGAAGGCATCGATCTGAAGACACTGAAATTGATGTATCTGTGTGTGAGAAAAGGGATGTGGTGTTCTGGCGGCTATTAAATTATTCACAATGATTTGTTGCTGTGGTGCATTTCTGCAACATTCTTCCTGTGCATCCTCTTCTCACCCAGTGCTGGATTAGTCAGTTTTCAATGGGTCCGGGATCATAGAAAGGTGTTTTGTTTATCAAATTTTTTTCCCCATACACAGTGCAGGAGTACAGATGAGGTTGCTTGGGAGAAAAGTGTTAGATTTCATCAGTATTCACACAGAATTCTTTCCTGTGGACAAGTGCCGTGGGTTTACTAATGGTCACAGAGCATATGGTTCAGCTTCCCCACATTGAACTGGGTGACAAATGGGGCACATCGTCAATGAAGATGCAGACAGCAAGCAGCATGTGTTCTGGGCCTGCTTTGGGAGAGGTTTCATTTTTTATTTTACTATCTGTGAGCATGGCCAGGTTTAATCGTCACATGGTGGAGTCAGCTGGGCCTCATCAAGATGTTTGGTCCCACCGTGGGCCCATGTGGGTCATGTGCTGGAGGTGGTCTGACATGACAAGGCTCCTGGGCCAGGGGAGCTGTGTACATGTGCCCGTGCACGTGTAATCCCAGCCCTGGCCGTGGAGTGGCTCTGCTGCTTCTCCCTGTTGGCCATAAAGCAACTGGGAAGTGGTGAGTTGCCAGGACTGTGGCAGGGAAGGGAGAAGATGAGGAACGAGGGGTGATGTGAGGAGCTCAGGGGTTGGAGCTTGATAACAGCTTAAGCTCTCTTTCCTCTCCTTCTTGAAAACTAGCCCTTGATGTTTGTTAGAGGTATGTTGCTGCCAGGAGGTGATTGTATGGCTTAGAAAAGCATTTTTTGAGTGGATGTAAAGGGGATGAGAGAGAGAGGAGGGTCGCCCCATTATGGCTTATTTTCTCATAAACAGTCTGTGGAGTTTAAGTTATTTCTGACCGGTGAAATAGCAACAAATCTTAGTTTTAAAGATGCTGTTTTTCAAATAAAGTCAAGAGTATCCATTTTTAAGTAATCTGGGAGACGTGGTAGTTTGGTAGAAATAATAATGGTGTTTGAAAACTTCTCCTTGTAGATATTGCCCAATTCAGAACGTTTAATGCTGTCCAAAAATCTTAGTAATTTATCCAACATCTTATTGAATCTGTGTTGGTTTGCATGCAGCTTTCACTAGAAAGATGCCTACTTACTTTTTCAATAATTAACAATTAATGTTCTAAGTATGTTGTAGAGAAGGAGCTGGAGTCCTTACGGTAGTCATGACTGCAACATGTTGATGGATTACTGTGAAAGGCATCTGTTAATGGCCATGCAGTTGTGGGGAATGCGACAATCTTTTTCTCAAGGTCACAGTCATTCCTCAGAGAAACTGAGATAATTCTCAGTATATCAACCCAGCATTCAAATAATGTGGCTTGGAAACAAACTCCCCGTACAGAAATTCAAAGAGAAGAAAACATCATTTACTGCTTAACTTCAGCTGTCGTGGGTGATGGGATAGGTTCTTTCCAGGAATATATAAGCTATTACTGTGGCTTAAGCCCAGCTGACAAGTAAGCACCATCAGCCACTCACTCAACCTCCCTCTCTCCACCCCTTGCCCTGGTGGACAGGGGAGGAGAATCAAAAGTAAGACTTGAGGGTTTAGGTAAGAAAACTTAATAATAATAGGAAATAATTTTAATAGTGGTAATAAAAAGGGAAAGGAAAAAAATCCAGACACCTGGTGCACAATACAGTTGCTCACAAACTGCTGACTGATGCAGGCCCTGTTCCTGAACCCAGACTGGCCCCCCTTCCAGATAACTCTGCCAGTTTATGTACTGGGCATGGTGTTCTATGGTGTGGAATATCCCTTTGGCCAGCTCAGGTCACCTGTCTTAGTTATGTTCCTTCCTATTGAGTTTTTTAAATTTTTTGTGGACCCCCTCAATGGCAGAGCAGGAGGGCCAAAAAAAAAAATCTTTGATTTACTATGAACTCACCTTATCAAAACCCAAAACATCAGAGTATTATCAACATCATTCTCATTCTGTATCCAAAACACAGCACTGTCCCAGCTACTGAGAAGAAATTAACTGTGTCCCAGCTGAAACCAGGACAGCCATAGAAAAGAGATATTCCACTTTGCATTATGAACAGGTGTTGTAGAGGTCAGAGGTCTGCAACTGGGAAAGGATGCAGTATATCCAAAGTACTTGTAATAAGCTACAAAATAGTTTGAATTACCTTTGATGCCTTTGATGATTACAATGTGATCCTTGGCTGTTGATAGAAGTATTTCAAAGGAGACACAGCACTGAGTCTTGAGGACGTTGTTAGTGCTGATGAGATTGCTCGTAATCAGTAAGTGGTTCATCATGCTCTTAAAAGCTAGTTGGGAAAGCCAGTAATACAGAAAAAAGCCTCAAAGGAATGGTGTCACTGTGTGTCGCATTACTCATATCATTAGATGGATTCTTGTAATAGCTTTTTGTCTGGAAATAATTCTTCATGACAAGCAATACTTGTGTAATTAAATGTTTGTACCATGTAGTAGGACCCAGGCTTGAAGAGTGTAAGAAAAAAATTGGTGAGATATTTTGAAGATCAGATTCATGTTTCAACTTTTTTCAGTGAAAGGACAATAAGATAAACATGCAATTAGAAAACATGAGGAAAAAAAATTCCAAGAGTAAACTGCTTTTTTCCCCATCCTTTATTTCCTACATTTATTTAAAACAGGTTCAGCATGTTTTGACAGGGCTGCCCTGACAATAGATTACTGCTGTCCAAAAGGGAAAAACATTTCTGCTGTAAGTGCCCCTTCAATTTTGGGAAGTAGCTCTTTACACACTGGTTACTAAACCTAAAGGTAATAAAAGCCACTGTGAAATGCTGACATCCTTTCAAAGATTTTTAAGAGGCCCAACTGTTCTGAAGCAATGAAACTTAGCTGTTCAGGTTGATATGTTCAAGTTTGTTCAGGTTGTTAGGTTTTTTTCCTGCAAAAAGTTTTACAGAGTGCTTCTTCCAGGGCTTGTTTATTCTCCGTAGCTACTCAGTGACTGGAGAACCTGTAAGGTGCTTTCTTCTTCACCAACTGACCCATTGGAACTGATCCATTTCTTAAAAGGAAATTGGCAAATTAAAAGCAGTGCAAAAAAGACATTCCTTTTGAATTCAGAATAACTTAAAAATAATCAGTGATCAGCTGGTTTTCTCTTTGTTGCTGAGTCACAGGCTGCACCCCAAAAAGGCTGGTTTTGAGTGAAGGCCCTGCATTGGCTTAAATGAAATCTGGGCACTCACTTGTCTGAGAGGATCTGAGCATTGTTGTGGAGGGGGAGAAAAGGGTAAAACCCTTAAAAGTAGTGTTTTTCAAACACTGTGCATCTCTAGAAGGTGTTAACTCATCTAGTGAGATTATTTGATCTGTTTTCTTTTCTTATGACAATAGATAAAGGTGCACTACCTCCAGCAAATCTGCTCAGCAGAGCTCATTTGGGCAAAATTTCATTGTTCCATACCCATTAATTCTCCAGTCTAAAGAGTGACAGTAGGAACACAGTAGGTTCAGACCTATTCAACAACAGAGGAAGCTGAACTGCTTCCAGAGAGCTTGCTTTGTCTGCTGGCAGACTCCCCAAGACAGGATGTTATGGGAAGACACCTCCATCCCTCCTCCACTGCCCATCTCCAACCCTTTATGTAAGAGATTCTGCACTCTTTTGTTTTTGCAGCTAAGAGGTGGCTCTGTGGGGCCCGCATTCACAGCCTGGTTCCCCAGCAGGGTGTGCAGGAGGTGTGAGTATGAAACGTAGATTTCTCATAAGCTTGCCCCACAGCAGGGGGCCTGGGACTTCCATGGATGACCTGTGGCTCTTCATCTATCCAAAAACTAAGCTCCTCTGCAAAACAGCACCACATGGGTGGTCCCATGAGGGGCAGTGGGCAGCATGTGTCCATCCCTCCAGGCCTTCCAGGAGACTGGAATTAGGTCTCCTTGTGTCAAACCCCAAATGAAATAGTGGGCTGCTTTCTCCAGGGCAAGCACAGGCACCACAGGCTTTTGATGTGCTTCCTGCCAACCCAGGCAGCAGGCCTGCTCATCACCTTGCTTGATCCACTCACTGCAAAAGAAAACTAAGGGTAACCAGCTGGGTCAAGGTTGGGAGGATTTTCTTTGCATCAGCACAAGGCAGGGGGGGTAGTAAGGGAAATTGTGCGAAGCGTATCTAATCCCTCCTAGTCACGTGTATCTGCTGATGCCTTAGAAAGGCATCTGGCTTTTAGATACCAAATCACATTATCCAGCATCCTGGGCAATATATCTTGTACTGCTCTGAGCTCTGCTCTGCCACCAGAGCGCAAGAAGTGCTGAAATCCAGGTGTTGAAGCAGTCAGCCTTGTGGTGATCACAAATAGAAAAAAATGTCTTTATGTTATTTTCAGCCACCCATAATTTGAGTCAAAACTGTTTTCAGTCTGACCTGAAATAGCAGTATCACTTTGTATCCTCAGTACTATCTTTTCTTTGTTTCTGAATGTGACAGTTGTTCCCACTCATATGGAGGAAAGGAGTACATCTGTACCCCAACGTGCCATGGCAAGAGCACAGGACTCATAAATTCCTAATTTCCTATAGGGCTCATAAGGCTGATGATAAGCCTTTCTCCAAACCCATGAGACAATATCACCTAATCTAGCACAACAGCTTTTGTCACTGCCATGGCATCAACTAACCCTGGGCTTCATCTTCAGTTTTAACCTTGGAAGATTTACATCTCAGTGAAGTCTTGGATGTGCCAGTTTTCTTCCTAAAAGCTTCTGTCTCCACTAGATGAGGCAATGCTGAATATTTTAGACCCTGTGAGGCTCTTGTGGCTTCGCAACTAGATTGGTCCAAAAGACCTGATGAATTTGTGCTGATAGCTGGGTGTAAGAATTTATTCTGCTTACTCTGGTGAAATCATTATAGCTGTGCTGCCACAGATCAGTTGTTAGGAGTGAGGTCTTGCCTACAATAATGCTCTAAAATGGCTACTATTTCTGTATCAGAAAAATTTTCTAATTAGATTTGGACCACTTCTGATAGTTGAAATCTGCAGACAACTGCTCTCTTTTGGAGCAGAGCTCAGTGCTGAAGCTTATGAGGCCCATTTGGATCCACTGCCCAGATCTGGTCAGTTAGAAGGTCAGTTAGGAACCTCTTTTTAACTATGCTTCTTTTTCCCAAAACTTTGACAGTATGGGAAGTTTTTTGGTAAGCACCCTGGAATAGAAACAGAAGATCATTGAAGAAAAAAATGAGTTTCTTAACAGTACCTGGAATTTGGTGGAAAAACGTGCTGTGAGAAGGCTCCTCACACCTGCCCTTCATCCCTACCTGTATTCCTGTTTTCTTGCTGAAGTCTACTGGCTTTGCAAATAGCAAGATTGTAGAAAATTGAAATGACTTCCTGGCTAATGTGGATTTTTAGACTCATGACTGAATAAATGTTAGTGAGTTTTTAGATGTTCCCATTAGTACAACTCTTCTGTTATACTGCAGTTGTTCACCCAGAAGGGATGCCAGTTGCCCTCCTGTTTGATGCTGCAATCTGCAATTGCAGTGAGTTGTTGGATGCCTGGCAATGCCACACAGCAGTTTCTGCCTTTTTACACTGTGGAACAGATACTGATCACCACATTTCCTTCCAAATACTGTCATGCTCAATCCTCCTCTTTTTAACCTTGAAAAGTCAGGATCACACAGACCAGTACTTTCTACTGCATAACTCATAAGGAAATCTAAGAAATGTATTAGCATTTTCTTCACTTTCTTTCGCTGGAGTACTTCACAAGAAGGCTTTCCTTATAAACCTTCCTGTGAGCTTGGTGGTGAAGTAATATCAAACTGGAGATACAGTTGGGACACCTTTGAATGGAACTCTATTTAAATTTGGTGATGGAAGGTGTCTAAACTTAATCAGCATCTGTAATGGACTTCACATTTTGTGCAACTGACGTGCTTAGTGATTATTAGATAGCTGTTAGGCAGACAATTAAGGCTTAATGTAGATTTCAATGTGTTTGGTTTGACAGAGGCCATGCAATTTTTGTGTAACATGGTAACATTTATAAGATTCAAGCACTTCATGTAGGCGTGCTGTCCAAGTTTTCTTATTACAATTATGCATAATAACAATACAGTTATATGAAAATGATAGTGCTTGGGTAATCACAGTATTGGGAGCATTTGTCCTTTATTCTGAAGGGCAGAGAAGTGGAAAAGTGCTGGACATGGGAAAAGGAAATTAATATTTGCCCTTGCAGAACACTCTTCTTCCACCGGATTTGCATACAACTCATCATACCTTTTCTGCATCTCAATTATGCTTCTGTCCAATTCAGCAGGAGGACTATTTTTGTTTGACTTTGGGGAACAGGTCTGAACTTAGAAGAATTAGTTTTGGTTATTCTTGTGGGAGAGTGTACATAAGCATACAATGGTTTTCTCTGATTGCCCCACTCTCTTCATATCCAAGTAGTACTTAGCATTGGTCTGACTGGTAGGAAGATCCACAGGGTACAGGGGGACAGACAAGCTGGCTGTAAACATGCTGCATTCCAGATAAGCAGTATTTTCTGTAGTGACTATATTCTCATGCTGAAGATCTCTTTTGTGGCCCTGGGCACTGGGAAGTTTGCCTGTGCCACAGCTCCTTCCAGGCCTCTGCAGAAGATCCTAAGCAAAGTTGCCCATGGGGTTACATGGTTGCCCAGCACCATAAGGCACACAGGGCAATAAACATGCTCACTTAAGTTTCAAGACTAACTTTTAACCTATGTGACTTGGACAGGCTCCTCTTCTAACCTTTTACACTTCCAAAGTATGCTCTAGATGCTGAGTAAGGGGGCCTTACTTGGTGATCAGAAATTTTGTCCAACCATTCCAATTCTTTCTGCGAAGACTGGTGACACCCAAAACATCGCTTGTTGAGTCTTCACGTGTAGTTGCATCCGGACTTCCTTTTCTTCCTTCTAGTGAAGCCTTGCATCAGTGAAAATGTACTAGAAATACATGTTGGCTTATGCTCCAGCACCTCTGAGTAACTGCTGAGTGCTGGATGCTGAAGCAAGGCTGTCTGAACTTCTCCTTCCACATAAGCTGCTTAGACTTCCAAAAATAGTATTTTAATAATATTTAACATGTAAACCCATGTAATTTTTCAGCTCGTTAATGTTGAGTTCCTATACTTGCCTGTTACTGCATTTAACAAAAAATACAACACAGTTCTGAATTTTATGTATCATGATTAACTTTTGGCTAGCTTATACTGTTTTTTGAGACTTTATGTACCTTAGCAGATGGTGTTAAAGTTTCTGTGAATAGTTTAATTTCATTTCTTCCCACTTTCTTAGCATTACCCTTTGCTTTTAATTATTTGCTTGCAAACTAGCTGACATAAACTAGTTGAACACACTCATGACAATGGATTGCAATAAAATTATAAATTTTAAGATGTCAAGATTTAAGCATTTGACTGTTTTTAAGGAAAAACTTTTCAAGAATGTGAACCTCTTTATTAGAGGTTATTATAAAAAGTAGTAATAATAATTTAAAAAATCCATTATAGTGTTATGTGATAGGTATTCCTGAAATTTGGCTGCATATTATCTTGGACATAGTCACATTGAAAGGGAGAAACACAAGGATAAACTTTATCACGTTCAAGTTCTGTAAAAAACCTCTTCTTGTGTAGGATCCAGAGAGTTGGGGCCTTTGTCAATAAAAATGCTGGGAACAGATTTTTACTCAGTTATGTCATAATCTCATTTTCAGACATCTAAATATATAGCATTTTCCAAGATGTACAGTGTGTGCTATTAATATGGTTCAGAAATATCTGTAGGCATTTAATTCTGAAAGTTAATTATTTCTGGCAGGAGCAATATAGGTGTGAAGTGCCATTAAATGTACTGCTGGCTAATATAAAAGAAGACTTTTAGGAGACTCTCTGGACTGCTGGTGAAATTTAGACAGGACCCCTCATGGTGCTCGAAGTCATGCTATGTCTCAGACAATGAATCCAGAATCTGACACAGTGGGAGCTTCTAGAGATTGACCACCTTTGAAATCATGTATATATCAAAGCATATATGTTGCATCCAATCATATTAATTTAATTTTAGACAGAAAAAAATTTAGTAGTTCTTCTACATACAAAAGTACTGGCAAAAACAAGTAAACCAAAATAGTGAAAATTTTCATGGTTATGTGTTCTAAAAATAGTATTCTTGCTGTCCTAGCTGTTATTGATGGCAGTCTCCACACCTTACAATCTTGTATTTCCTGCATCATTTGCTGCAGTATAGAACGTCATGCTATTAACAAACTGCATCTGTCAGTGTATGGAATAGTTTTACAAGGTCTTGACAACAGTGGTGTGTGAGTTTAAAAAAAAAAAAAAGCTTAAGAACCTTAAATTTCAGGTGGTATTTCTGGTTAACTTACCTGGAGCCCAAACCTGAATTCAATTGAATTTTAATAAAGTAAATAAATAAAAAAATGTCATGTATTTCAACTGATGACAAAAAGTTATTCCTTCTCTCATGATTGTAGAATACCCTCATTTTTCCTTGTGTTTAGAACTTTCTGTGCCTTTCAGCAGTTACCTTTTACACTCTTTACCTAGAACTTTTCAATCTCCTTTTCCACAACCAATTACACTGTTCCACTCCTTCTCAGCTCCATTAAAAAGTGTCTTCTTAGTTCAACAGTGAAGCATTAATTTCTTTTACCTGGGCACCAGCATGATTTGCCATCAAATAAAAAAACTGGTCCAACTACTTTGATAGAGTTGCACAGGTTTCTGGTTTTATAAAAAAAAGAGAAGCTATATTTAGCTAGAGTTACATTTACTGAACTGCAGCCTGAAGCTGAAACGGGTTTTCATTTTGAAGTTCTGTTTTTCCTCAGCTATAGTACTGGCTCGCAATACTGGCTCGACATAAAAAAAGACTAAATTCATGCTGGAAGCAGACGCTAGTGTCTTCTGAAAACTTCAAAATGAAAAGAAACTCATCTTTGCGTCGTCCTTCTCTGAAGTTCTGATTTTATTCTGTCCATCGCCACTGCTCAAAATAGCCCCTTATTGGTATGCCAGAATTAATCTCCTTGCACACCTCTATGGTAACTACACTACAGGAACATCTGTTCTACCAGAGCAAGGCTCTAAGTGGTTCTGCGGTCTACAGTGTGTGGTTCAGTTCTAACCTCACGAGTAGGAGTTTTTTCCCGGCTGCAGAAGCACAAGAACATTATTCTAAGTGTGCCCATGGAAATATATGAGGAAAACTATAAATACGAACATAATAATTGAATACTTTTTTGCTCTGACATTCAAAGACATTTAGAAGTAGTCAAAGGTTATATGGCTGTGAACAACAAGGTCTATTGTAAATTTTTCCCTTTATTTTACAAGAAGTGTTGCACATCTCTTCTGAGCATTCATTTTTCTTTACAGTTGCTCTTAAAAGTAAATTAAAACCGCTTTTGGCTTCTTTCTGTATAATTTTATAGAGATAAAATGGGGTTTGTGTTGGTATTTTGACTTGCCCATGGTGTTCTTTTTTTGAATTTTGCCTGGAGAAGAAAGAGGGGCCTTTCTTACATCATTGCGAATATATAGTTTTAGTAGTGTCTTCTTATTTAAAGAGCTTAAGATATCTTTTTCATGAACAGGGTGTGGAAAAAAATTAAAATTTATCCAAGTAGGAAAAAAAAAAAAAGAACAAATGACAAAGCTTAAATACATAATAACATCCTTTGTATTACATAGCAAATACATGCAGTGGATGCATTCAGTTGCAAAATCTCATGTGCTTTAGCATTTTGAAATGTTAATAAAATATTATTGGGACATTACTGGTATTTTTACACTCACATGTACCTTTTACTGGTACTGCTATACCTGTTTTGTCCTTTATACTTGGTCTAATAAAAGACCATGAGTAGTTACAATGAATAATGTTTTTGAAAAATGTTGTCCTTTTCCCTGTCTTAGCCAGTTGCATGTTCTTACAGTTTTCCAGCACTTACTTTCCTGTGGCTTTCCCAAGACAGCTGCACAGTGTAATAGGCTTCATCCAAAGTAGCGTTTGTTCTTTCATCTCCATTTTCTCAGTAGTTTTTATTAAAGTGTCCTCACTGCTTTCTATTTATTCAAACAGCGTTTCTTTATCTTCCTAAAGGGGCATTTGGAAAGGGATATCAATCATTACTGAAATCAGTAATTTGATCTCTTTTCATTTATTAACATGTCTTCTTTTTTTTGTAGTGCTGCAGTTTAATGTTTACAGAAGCTCCGATTCCTCTTAACCTCTGTGGAATAAGAAAAAACATGCTATAAGTCATATATTTCTTCTTGTCTTTCTCTTCTGCTGATTTTCACTCAGGTTTATGGATCCGTTAGCATGAGACTCTTGTCACCAGGTTTCTCATGAATACCAGAATACCTCTGTCTAAATTTTCTGCTCAACTGTGCATCCATAACTGAATGCATTAACATCACAGAAGTCAATAAATATTTAATTAATAGCAATATATGAGATTGAAGGGTCAGAATTTATTGCAAGTAAGTGTTGTCACCAAAAAGAGCTTAATAGTGAGGACTTTTACCTAACATGGGCTTCAGTTTTAGGCTACTGAGTCCCTTAATTTAATCTGCTAAACTGTTTTCATAGAAGTACAAGTGGAAAGAGTTGGATACCTCAGGAATATCCAAAGGCAGAGCCGTTTTGCTGGAATCTGTGTATTTGTGTTAGACCGATGTGTTATTCTTCTGCAGGCATTTCCTGTTCTCCATTTGCAATATGAGGAACTTAATTATTTCCTTATATAACAGCTTCACCACCTAAAGTTTCAGTGCAAATTATCTCCTGGAGTCTGGCAGATTGTGCCAACAAGGCTCAGCAAAGGCCAAAATCTTGCTTCAGAGCAACATGATTTCCTTTGCAAAATGGACGTGAAGTTTTTCTGTGGATTGCCCAAGGCTTGTGCTCAGCTCCAGCTCAGCCTACACCAGCTCTTACCTGGTTCAACAACTGTACATGGCCCAAGCACCTGTGTTAAGAAAGCAGAGCAGACTGCCCTATGAAGTCAGTGGGGAAGGAATTAAATATCCTTGTCAGAGAGTAACTGGGATTTTCTTTGTTTTCACTTGAATTTCAGAGCGCCTTTTTTTTTTTTTTATAGTTTGGCTAACCTCAATGCATATTTAAGGAACGTTACAAGAGATAATATTTAAGTGTGGAAAACTGTGAAAACAATTTAAACAAGTCTTTCAGTTAAGCTTGAAAATTGCTTTCTGGCATGTATCCAAACAAGAGAAGCACACAGAAATGCCTGCCATTTTATATCAAGTCCATTATTTTTGGAATAACAGTAGCTGAAAGAATAAAACTCTAACTGAAGATGCATACACATGTGCTTTCACATGTGCTCACAGTAGCAGGCACAATTTTTAACTCCTTTGCAGCTGCTTATCTCAGTATTTGTCAACTGTGTATTGACCGACATGTTGGTCAGAAGAACTTTTGCTTAAATGAGAAATGTGAATTATTGTTGCAAATGGTTACCATCAGAAAATATCACTTCTGATTCTGAGCAACTGTTTCATGATCAACAAATATTTGCTCTGTAGAGATTAATTTCAATGCCGATTAAGCTTAATGTATTTCTTGTTTAATTATCTGGTTTTGTAAATGGCAAGTACAAAGCCTCTAGATTTATTATACATGGCAAAAGAACTTCTCTAGGTAGATTTAAAAGGACTATGTTGCTCACAGGCATTGAATGTAGCATTGACTGGGAAATTTTCTTAAGGTTCTAGTTCTTAAAGCAATATAAAATCAGAAATTCACTTAAAGTATTTAAAGTATTCTTAGCTCTAGGGCCTGCAAGAGAAAAGACAGGAAATGATTCAAAAGTGCTGCTGAAATGTTCAAAAAAACAGAAAGCACCCAAATGATGTTCTTCTCCCACTTAAATTCTGCCTAAAAGTTTGTGGGTACCTGGTTCAAGAATTGTGGAACTAGTAGTAAGTTGGAGGCTGTGGGAAATGCTTGGGCTTTCACACACACACACACACACTCTCACATGCTCACACCCCCAATGTATTGATAAATTTCGTCTTCAGAAATAAAGAAAACTCTACCACAGGAGTGGAGGAGCTGCTGATACTGAATAGGCATCTGAGACTGTAATGCTATGGAAAGAATGAGAAAGAAAGAATGTACTACTTATTCAACAGAATAAAATAAAGGAAGGATAGACAGAAATAATGAGTGCTAAAGGAAATATGACTGGTCCTAGGGCTTTCTGCATGGTGGTGTCATACTGGCATTGGAGAGATATGTGTTGGCTGGAAATCTTGAGCACCTGCCCCAACTCCCAAAGCCATTCATAATAAATAGGGAAAATTAAAAATAATTTTTCATTGTTGAATTTTTTTACTCTGCTCTTGCTGGTTGAGATTCTGTGGACTGGATTTTTCATAGCCTTACTATAGCTTCAGAGATAATGGGGAGATGAAGCACAGAAACAGTTACTTAAGTTATTTGATTTTGTTGGTGCTTGCACATGTGCGCAAATAGACTTGAGGAACTAATGGAGAAATCTGAGAAAGATGATAATTCACAGCAATATATATAACTATTGTACATTTTTATTCCTGACTCTTAAGAACAAAGGATATTAACCAAAAGCGCTGGCTAAAATGTTGAAGGAAGATAACTTGATTTCTTTGGCAAGGTGCTGGTAGTACCAAGGCAGTATTTAAGAAGACAATCAAAATAGATTCGGAAAATCATTGTTGTTATTCCTGCTGGGCTAATTTTCTGCAACTAAACTCCACAAAGCCACTCACTCACTGTCCCTGCATCAGGATGTGGGAGAGAATTGGAAGAGTAGAAAGAAAACTTGCAGGGTGGGATAAAGGCAGCTCAACAGGGAAAACAAAACCCGTGCACACAAGCAAAGCAAAGGATTAATTCACTGCTTCCTATAGGTAGTGATGCCTTGGACTTTAATATTGCTCAAATCCTGTAGTACTTAGTGTGTAACTCTGAACTGTCTTGTAACCTGTTAGCTGCTGCTCTCTCAGATTATGATAGACATAACAAACCTCTTTAGGCTGGCTCTTCAAGGACAATCGAACTGTACTGGGCCCAGAATGTGTAAGCCAACATCTTGAGAAAGGGGGGGGCAAACTGGGGAGAATTACATCAGTAGCTGAAGTTTTAATTGGCAAATTTATGCTGATATGCAAATGTACCAAAACCTATAACTGGGGTAAGAACTCGTGACTTGTCGTCCATCTTGGGGGTCCACCTTAGGGTGCAGTGGCAGCCTGTGGCTGCTCAGGGTGTGCCTTTGAAGGCCTTCAAATAAATATCCACCTTTATTCTCTTACTCCTGTCTAGTCTCTGTTTCCAGGTAGCCGATTCAGGCATCGGCAGACAGGTGTTTCCATCTCCAGGAAAGCTGGGCTCCATCATACCTAATGGTGTCTTGGGAAGACAAGCACCCTCATTCCACACTTCCCCCCCTTCCTCTTTCTTTCCCCAGCTTTATATGCTGAGTACCATATGGTATGGGATATCCCTCTGGTCAGCTGGGGTCAGCTGCCCTGGCTGTGTCCCCTCCCAGCTCCTTGTGCACCCCCAGCCTCCTCCTTGCTGGGGTGGGAGGCAGAAGTGCTCCACCAAGTGCTGTCCAGCAATAAGGAAATCATCCCTGGCTTATCAACATGTTTTGCAGCACAAATCCAAAACACAGCCCCACTCCATCTCCTGTGAAGAAAATTAACTCTCTCACAGTCAAAACCAGCACAGCAGATGACTTTAGCAGATAGCTAGAGACAGGATACCAGTATTGGCACGTGGCCATTGGAGGGCACTTAACAGTATCAGTTTGCTCCAAGTGCTGTCAGTTGTATGCTGATGCAAAGATGCTGTTTGTTTCATTTCCCAAAAATGCATTTGGCCTACCTAAATCAGCTGCAATCTCATCTTTGTTTCTGGTGGTTGCATGAACCATAAATATATTTTATTGTTCTAGATGTCAATCTCAACAAATCTCAGCTGAGCAATCTCTTGCAAAACAATATCCTTCCAGTTCATTCTTGTTTTCAATTTCCCACTTAACAAAACATGAGGTTGTTCTGGAAACTCAGAAATCTGGCAGAAATGGATTATCTCCTTGAACTTTTTCACAATTTGAACCTTTACTTTCCTCATGGCTTATTGAACTGGTCCTAGTCCTAGTCCACCAGATTGCAAAAGAAGATGCTGATTGTGACACAGAGTTATGCTATTTTAGCATGAGCAGTAGTAGGTACTTCTCCTGGTGGATAAATTTGATTTTGTAAGATGTCTGTTGGAAATCCTTTTATTTTTTGATTTTCAGTATGAATTAAGAAACCCTGAGTTACACCATCTTAAAAATGTCTTAACAGTCAGGTTTTGAGAAGTGGTGTTTGTGAAGCTGAGTTTCAATTTATTTGTTCTAGAGGCAGCTGCTCTATGAAAGGTAAAAGTGGTACCTAGTACCTATCCCTTAACTGCAGGAACTCAAATGTCTTTGTCTCTGGTTTGCTTACCTAAACAAGGGGCAGAGATTTGAAGCAGTTCCAGTATGCCAGTTACAGGCTTTTAATAAAGTCTTTTAATGTTTGTTTTGGGCACATTTCTTTTTATTGATCATTCAAATGACTGGCAGCACTCATGTTCTTTGGTGCTGAATAATAAAACTATATAGAGACAGGTTAAAAAAATGTTTCACCATGGAGCCACACTCAAGCATTCTTACTCTATTGAAATTATTGTTTCATTCATGTGTCTGACACTTTCATCTCCCTTGTCAAGAGGAGAAAAGAATGTTAAACCCAATAATGATAATTTTTGTTACCTTATGTTCATACTTGCATTTCTCCTTTGAACCACACAAGAGATAAAATGATAGGTAAAATTCATTGGAGTTGCAGGTTTTGAAATATAGTTAGCCATGAAATAGGTTGTAATCCTGCAAGCATGCACTTAACTTAATGTAAATGAATAGTTCAATTTAATTCAGTAATATTTTTCATATATATAAAATTAAAATAACATGTTTATTTTCATAAATGTACAAAACCAGAAGGGGTTGGGTTGGAAGGGACCTTAAAGTCAACCCAGTTCCAATCCCTCTGCCATGGGTAGAGATACCTTCCGCTAGACCAGGTTGTTCAGAGCCCCATCCAGTCTGTCATTGAACACTTTCAGAGGGCTTCCATTTTGTACTGTTTAAATCTAAGACTACTCGATGCTTTTGTTTCCCTCAGGGCTGGATGAGTTGATGACTTGGGATTGGAAAAATAAGGCTTAGAAACAGAAAAAAAAATACTACAGAGACAAAAGTTATTCTGTTTATTATATGCTTTTCTCTCTTTTATATGGTGGCTACCATTTAGGCACTAGGAAAACTTCACAGAGCTTAGGATTTCTTACAGCATTTTTAATATTTATAGTTTTATTTTTACCTTCATTTCTTGTTCTTTCACCTACACATAGTGAGACTTAAAATATGTGTTTTCAGATCAAAAGGAAAGTGATTAGATACTCCTCCTTTCCCCAAATTGCCTTGTTCTTCAGAACAGATTTATTCCTTTACAGATTGTAGGAGTGTGTTCATTCCTTAATGAATTAACAATTCGTGAGACACTGTCTTTGTCTCTCTTTTTTTAGTGGAGCTGTCTGTACTGCTGCTGTTTTGTATTGGTGCATGGTACTGTAACCTCTAACTTGTGTGAAACACTGTTGACTTTTTTTTTTTTTTTGCCTGAAGTGTATAGACTGTAGCTCCTCTTGAAAGGAAAAATGATGCAGTTTCTTCATTCATGCAGCTTGCTTCTGTATACTTGTGTGCTTCGTTTTCATCATTGTTGAACTATAGAATCACCATCACTATGCTGCTATAATATTTTCTGTATTACAGCAGGGTTCTTGAAGACTCTAGAACAATTTTTGAGGGAAAAAACCACAAATTTGTTATTTCAAAAGGACCAGAAGTGTTAAATCCTTACAATACATTTTTTCACTTCTCCAGACTGTTTCCTACAAGTGAAATAAGCTAATATGCTTTTCAGTGTGCACAGTGTGCATAAATGCTAATAAAGTATCTGAAGTCGTGATGTGGGATAGGGTTTACAAACTCTTTCAAGCAGAGAAATGGTTAACATAGGCACTGGCAAGACAGCAGATGGGATGATGAAATGCAGCTGCGAGGGATAAATGCACTCAGGAGAAGGCTGCAGAGGAGGGGAAGTGCCTAAGGAAGTAGGGAGAGCACTTAGAGGAGTGCTGGTAGAAGGGCATGCTGTGAGGCTCAAGGTGACATGAGCCTCTGAAATTAGGGAATAGGAAAACAGCTATGTGAAGGGGAAAAAATAAAGATGCACTTTTGGGAATGGGTTTGAGGATGAATAAATAAGAGCCTTTTTTCCTACCAAGGCTGCCTCTGGCAAGGCAACCTGTTTGTAAGGGCATGGGTAGGGTTCAGCTCCCCAAACTTCAAAAGTCTTTTAAGTGACAGAAGTTTGCATTTGAGCTTGTTGGTGTTGGCCTCTTCACTGTCAATGGAAAGAAACAGATGCTTTTAGGGCATGATTCATCTGGCCTATTTTGAACACCTGCCTTAGGAGGAGTTGAATCATGCCCTAGAACTGTTTCTCTCTATGGACTATAAAGAGAGCCTAGGGCGACTAACTCATATTTACATACCATAATAGGTATCTTGGCTTGGCAAGATATAAATGGTCCCAGAGAATACCATGTAAGTGCAGAAGTTAATGTTTGAATGTCATAATTGTGACAGCTCTAGAGCATGAGCACTACAGCAGTTTCTCCGTATTTACCTTTAACTCCACTGCTTTCTGTCTGTACAGGATATGGGCAGTGGGAGGTGGTGGTCTAAGCACAGCCACCTTTTGCAACTGGATGTGTGCTGAGGTCTGATGGCTGCTGCAGAAACCTATGGCTCTGCCAGTTGCCCCAAAGCTCTGCTCATTCCTAGGAATTGCTTCCCTTAGATCTTCAGGGGAAAAATTCACAAAGGAGAGAGAGAGAAAAAAAACCCAAAACACCCCGGGTCCTTCCTAACAATAAAATTTAGCAAGCCTAAAGCCGAGTTCTTCTATGTGCTCAACTATCTCACAGCACCATTTGTAAAGGAGCACTTCACTAATTAGGAGGAAGATTGTGAAATTTTGCTGTGGAAGGGAAAAGGTTGTCTTCAAGTGAGATTTTTACGTGGGAAAAGTTAGGTTATCTTCTCATCAGATATTTTTCCATGAAAATTTGCTCAGTTCTGTCTGAATGGCAGGCCTCCATGTGCCTCACTTTGCCTACGTTTGACTTGGTATTTGTGGATATGTTTCACGTGACGTCACTGTGTCACAGATTCCTAGCTGTGAAATCAGGATTGCTGCTACAGGCCTCACATGCAAAGATGAATTGTCCTGAAGCTTTTGTTTAGCATAAATTATGGTAGCCCTCAAAAAACTCATGAGGAAATTAGCGACAGTTCTTTCAAACTAGGGTTTGAATAATTTTTAGTAATTAAACATTGGGGTAAGCATCCAGCAATAATGAAGTGTTGCGTAAATGTTCATCAAATGTGCACCATGAAGCGGATGTATTTACAAAGGCATTGTGGAAAACATTTTGAAGAAATGGGCTCTCCTAACTCTAGCATATTTTAAAGAATGGGCCCTCCTAATTCTTCAGCATTTCCTAAAGGCTGAATATGAGTAAGTGACTTTACAACCATAATAATATTCTTTAATGAAACAACCCCCTGGATGGATGAGGGGAGAGCTGTGGGTATTGTCTACCTTGAATTCAGCAAGGATTTTGACGCTGTCTCTCACAAGATCTTCATAGGCAAACTCAGGAAGTGTGGACTGGATGAGTGGGCAGTGAGGTGGGCTAAGAACTGGCTGAACAGCCGATCTCAGAGAGTTGTAGTCAGTGGCACAGGGTCTAGTTGGAGGCCTGTCATTACCAGTTCCCCTCCAAGGCTCAATACTGGGGCCAGGGTTGTTTAACTTGTTCATCAGTGACTTGGATGAAGGGACAGATGTCTTCTTAGCAAATTTATTGGTGACATAAAGCTGGGAGGGTTGGCCAATACACCAGAGGGCTGTGCAGCCCTTCAGAAGGGCCTCGACATGTTGGAGAGATGGGCAAAGAAGAACCTCAGATTGTTCTTGTTCAGCAAAGGCAAATGCACGGTCCTGAACGTGGCACAGAATAACCCCAGGCAGCAGGAGAGGCTGGGGGCCAGCTTGCTGGAAAGCAGCTCTGCAGAGAATGACCTGGGGGCCCTGGTGGACAACACCTGTCTATGAGCCAGCAGTGCTCCTTAAGAACAGCATTGCCGTGAAGTTGAGGGAGATGATCCTGCCCCTCTGCTCAGCCCTGCTGAGGACAGATATGGAATACTGTGCTCAGTTCCGGGCTCCTCAGTACAAGAGAGACATGGAGCTCCTGGAGCGGGTCCAGTGGAGGGTGGCAAAGATGATGAAGGGACTGGAGCTCTCTCTTATGGGTAAAGGCTGGTGTACCTGTTCAGCTTTGAGAAGAGATGACTGAGACCTCATCAGTGTCTGTAAGTACTGGAGGGTGTCAAGAGGATGGAGCCAGGCTCTGCTCAGTGTTGCTGAGCAATAGGACAGAAGGCAATGGGCAGAGACTGATGCACAGAAGTTCCACCTGAATATGAGGATGAACTTCTTTACTTTGTGGGTGACCAAGCAATGGAACAGATTGCCCAGAGAGGGTGTGGAGCTTCCCTCACTGGAGATTCAAGAGCTGCCTGGACACAATCCTGTGCTGTGTGCTCTGGGATGACCCCGCCTAAGCAGGGAGATTGGTCCAGATGACCCACTGTGGTCCCTTCCAACCTGACCCATTCAGTGAGTCTGTGATTCTTTAAATTAAAAATTTATGTGCAATATCAAAATATCTTAAAAATAAGGTTTTTAAGGTTCACTGTAATTATGTATGTGTATATAATATCTAGAAACATAAGTTTGAGGCTGTGATTCTGTTTATAATATTTGTGCTAAGAAGTGAAATATCTTGCATTATTGTCAAGCACAAGCTTAAATTCATTGCAATTTCTCTATAAGCCCATCATACACCAAGTTTGGCGTATCTCCTTTTTCTACAACAGAAGCTTTGATATTTGTCAACACAACAGGCTTGGCTAGAGGAAGTAAATTTAGGTCAAAATACAGATCTATATTCTATATTTATTCTTTACATTTACAGTGAGATGGTATCATCGCTGATTTTAAAGATGGCAATATTTGAATTAAAAAAATAATTAAATGAATTCTTAATTATTTTATAGTTTAGAACAAGTTCTACCTACTTCTCATATTAATTATCCAATTATTTCATACCCAAAGTACAGAAAAAATAACTTTTTGATATCACCATTTTTCATTAAACCTCACCTTTAACAAACTGAAGCACAAAGAAGCAAATCCTTCACCATTATGATATTTTTAGCTTTTCAGTCTGTGTTTTGCACATTTTCAGATACTGTGCTTTTCTTTCACAGGCAGTTAAAATGACTCAAGGAGAATTAAGTCTTTGCTTAATGAGTAGTATGCAAGCATGTTTTCAGAATTGGCCCTAAGAAGCGAATTCAAATCAGGAAATATTTTTGTCAACACACTCTACATTCTCCTGGAATTTAAAAGAAAATTGTCCTTAATGGCAGATTTAGATTACCATCTTACCTACATCTTTTTGTGTATATTTTATTCTGTCTCAGTGCTTCAAGTTTGGCTAAATGATCTTTAATGATCCTTCTAGTCCTATATTTGGTGATACTCACACGTAAGGGAAGAGCTGGAGTGGCAGAAATGAGGTCTGCTCTCTTTAATTCTATGGATGCTGAAGCTTTCTTATAGCTAAAAGAGAACATATCTAACCTCCTATTCCAGTAACAGGAGCAGAGGAAAACCTGATTAGGAGAAAATTTTAGGATGATACAAAAGTGTATTCTTTGCTTATTGTATTTGCCATATATGTCAATTTTTCTTTATGTTTCAATGTTGAATGAAAGGACCTGAGACTTAGATTTAAAAAGAAAGGAATATTTAATTTATAGTATGTAATTATTAGAAATAAAATATGAAAATTCCCAAATTACGAGGCATGCCTCACTACAAAAGCCGGGTGAAACAGATGAGGTTATTTGATGAAAAGTTTGGTGGAAAGAATTCTCCCATCCAGATAACCAAGCAGTTTAGCAAGGATGCCTAATGCTCCAGTTAAAACTGTCTCAAATTAGTTTGATTTATTTCCCTTCTGCATGAATAAAAGGCAAAGCCAGGAGTGCTGCTAAGAAAGCTAACACTGCCTTTTTAAGTTATCTACTTTTATTTATACTCTGAGTTGTTAATCACATTTGATATATTGGTTTAAAATCTATTATTTGAAGGGTTGATTTAAAAGAAGAATATCAAAGATATGTGGATGAGCCCTTTTGAAGGAAAAACTATCAGCTTGTTCTTTGTTGATAGAAGTCTCTGACTCTAGCTGCACACATTGTACTTGTGTATTTTTACTGTTACTGAATACTTCTCATCAATAAAACATAATACTGTTTCTGACTTCTGACTAAGGAAATATCTAAGGCAGACTTATTTATTACTTTTACCTTAAGATATTATTTAAATATGTAAAATAGGGAAAATGAAAATTTCCTATTAATTTGTTGGAACAAATAGTTGTAATTCAATACTAGTGAACCCTCTCTGCATTAAGAAACATGTAGGTGTAAATAAACCTCATATCTGGGATCTTGAATGTTTGTTCATATTTATAGACATACTTACATGCATAGTAATTTTTTTTTTCCACGGGAAACTTTTGGTCACTGTTAAGATTTCTTTCATTTTCAATATCAAATTTGTATTTCCCTTTGCTGGGATTTTGCAATGCTGTATCTGAAAAGGGTCTTCATCTTTAGTATCTAGTGGACTTAGTCCACACAGATTGACTTCTTGCAATTGCCAATTAACTTTTTCCCAGAAGGAAGCAGTAGCATAAGTCTGCCTGTATTTGATGAACAGGTCTGACATACACTCTAAAGACTCACTCGAGAAATATATTCCGAGTGTTTCATGATAACTAGAAGCTGCACAAGATTTAGTAAGCTGAGGGAGTAGAAAAACTTCAAGGAAAGAGAAAAAATAAACTAATACCTAAAACTTTTGAAGATGTGGATCTAAGTCCTAATAATTTGTATTCTGGGAAGTGCATGGCCTGTCTGCCAAACCCTTTATAAACTCTCCTATGATTCTTTTAGCATAGCAATTTTTATATCACTAAGGACAGGCAAAGTGGGTTAAGTCAATCACTGTCCACCTGGATGATCACCTGAAGTACCAATCACAAGTGATTTTTTTAGTGGTTTCATTGCCAAATAAATATAGAATACGAGGGCATTTTTGTGTCCCTATATGGTAGACATCCACTGCCCCTTCTGCAATTCCACCCGGATAAATGCCTAAGTTTTGATACTTAGGAAGTACTTGAGGTGCTTGTGGTGGTCAAGAACAACCTGCTTACAAATTCAGTGTGGTGAGTTTAGTGAGTAGGAAGGCAGTTCAAGGTTTAAGTCTCTCTGGAAGCCAGCAGCTGTACCTATCACTTGTCCTTGTGACCCAGGAGCACAGGAGGGGTAACTGTGATAATAACTACTGTGATCATGCAGATTGCAATCACTGGTCTGACTTGGCACTGGTAGGTGGCCAGGCCTCTCTTTTTCCATTGTGATGTAAATGGCCAAACAGAGAGCTGATTTAATAAAATATCCATAGGTTTAGCCAAAAACCCCCTAGGTTTTAAATGCCTTTTTTTGTAATGTGTTGGGATAGCGCCATTCTTTTTTTTTTTCTCCTTTTCTTTTTCAGTTGGTCATAAGTGTTTCCATTTTTGGTTATGAGAGCAATCACTATCATCACTTTAGTGCAACAAGTGCATAATAATAGCTTTATAGGTATAAAAGTCAAAATGCTATTAGTGCTGAGAGGTATCGTTTTACCAGCTGGATCTTGTGTGAAAGAACCTAAGTTTTGATAATATAATTTGCTTAATGCTATATATTTACGAAGTTAATAGTCAATGAAATTTCCCATGCACTTTCTTTTTTGAAGGGAAATACTTTTGCCTGTCAGGTGCCGTGTTATTGAAGAACGTTAGATAAATTAAAATTGCACCCAGGCTGAGAGTGTTCACAACACTTAATGGACTTCTTGCAGTTGGCTTCCAAGTACTTGTCTACTAACAAGGTTACAGGCATATTAAGATGAGTGTACTTGTGGGGGGAAATTGTGTGCTTAAAAAATAAAGCCACTTTCAGCTGCATGTCTTTTGAGCCATAAATTTATCACAGGGAAGGTGAAGCAAAGTAAGCATCTCTCCTGCCATTGCTGCTGTAGTCTGGAAAGGCACTGAGCTGTAGCAAAGGCGAAGTGAGATAGGTGACTGCCCCGGGTACTCTGAAATAAAAGGCTTAAATAGCAGGGAGGTCTGAGCCTGTCCTGCAAGAAGGGTGGTGTGTCCTGGGTGGCAGGCCGGTGACAGGCAGTAGCTGTAAACATCTGGAGGTGGAAATGTGGAGAATCACTCTCAGGAGAAATCAGCTCCCCTCCTTCCCACCCCACCTTGCTGCCACATTATTTTCTTACAGTTCTTCTGCAATAACCTACATTTATTGAGAGCTTTGTTACACATTTATGGTCTTGTGCAATTTGATAACTCCTCCAGACAGCGGAGTAACTTTCCACAATACAAGCATATTATTTCTGAAAATTGTCAGGGTCTCAGGAGACTTCATCAGTATTTATAAAATGTCTCTAGGTGTTTCTACGAGAGGTGTTTTATACTGTGATAGCTGATGTGGAACAGGCCGTCCTCCCTCTCTCCCTCTATCCTATACCCAAAACAAACATCTCTGCAGTGGTAATGAGAAATTTCTATAGCACCAAGACAGTTTTTTTTTCTCAAAGGGCCGTACCATGTGTTTTATGGGACTCTCTACATTGATATTCAAGTCTTGCTGTGGTACCATGGCAGAGTTAATCACATCAATACAACACTCTGAACCAGGGCCGAACGAAAAATACCAGATTTTATGCCTCTAAGTCATACAGTTGTTTTGTCCCACTTTAGTCTCATCCTAAGTTGGACTTCTCTCTGTTGCCTCCAGTACACAGTACCAGCAGAGAGAAGACACAAAAGGAGCAGTTTGAATTGGTGCCTTGCTCATGAGACTTTCTCAGTGTTGCTTGCCTGCACGTTGTTCAGCTGAACATCTGGCTGGTTTTGGGTGGTTTCTCTTTTACTTGCTGTGCCAGCCTTTGCCATGCCACACATACGAGCCTTGTTTCATATGAGCAGCAACCAGATTCATTATCCTCTGTTTGTTCCAGTTGTCTTGTTCTGGATGGGTCACTGAATTGTTCTCTAGACTACGTCTCCTGTTACCTGCATTGAATGGAAACAATGTCTGGGGCTGTGAAGCATAGGGAACTGGCAGCTCTAGCTGTTTATGGTTTGCATCTTTCAAAGAGAAAGAATTGAGATTCCACTTTTCAGCTTCAATGTGCAAATAAATAGGCATTTTCTAAAAGTGTCATGTTAGATTAAAATCAATGGGAGCAACATTGAGGCAGATTACAAGAGTACAAATGATCCAGATCCAAATCCAAATTAGAATTTCTACTCGAAACTTTCAGAAGTCAAAAGATGGAAAGAAATATTTTTAGTTCTACATGTTTTATCACAAACTAGTGTAACAATAATATTGCAAAATGTAGGTAACACTCTTCCACTAATTGTCAAAACATCCTTTAATAGTGTGATTTCTCCAATTTGTACTTATTCCTACAGAATGTCTCATTTTCATAGTTTTCTTTCCTTCTTTCAAATATACAGATTTTAATATGCTATTAATCAAGTTCTTCTTAAAGATGTCAGAATTTTTGAATAGTAACACCAGAAAGAAGCCTTTCTTTTATTAAGAACAGAGGGAAATAGAAATTATGTTTCCATCTTTTATAACTGGAAGACTAAACTTTATCTCGATAGAGTTTGCAGAGATTAACCTCATGTACAGAAGCTAATTCATATCTTTTAAAAATGACCAACCTTGATTTGTTTGGGTTTTCTTTTAGAAAGGACTGTTTGCATTATATCTCTAACCTGTACCTGTATGACACTATTTGCATAGTTTTCAGCATCCAGTGAACTGCAGCCATCTACAAATTAATAGCAAAGGGAAAGAGATATTTTCTAACTGCAAGAAATCTGCGAATCCTTCTATTTGGGGCAGATTAGCCTTTACATTGGTCCAAACAGGCCAACCAGTGGGAGAGATTAATTGCTGGAAATGGATGATCCAAATATGCATATGCAAAGGAACCTTAGGCAGCCAGGTCACCCCTGAATGACTATATTGGTTCCAGGAAATAGAAGCAGTACTGTTATTAACAGGTACTGTAAATCAGTGTCAAAATGAAAAATCTTGAACAATTAGAAAGTAATAATATTGTACTGTTGAAAAAAAATACTAAGACTCAGCAATAAATTTACTTGAGTGGAAGATCCATATGTCCTCCAATAAAATTAAAAGACTCATAAGCCTTCATTTCAGTTAAAGATCTATAACTCATTACTGTGAGAGTAAGACTGAACCATAAATTCTGGAGGAAATTTAGAGACTAGCTAGCAAGGATTTCTCTTTATTTTGTGTATACAGTTTGAATTGTAAAGCTGGTCTCACAACATTATTTTTAAACTTGGTGGGTATGTTTTTATTTTATAATTTCTGCTTGTTTTAAAGATTTACTTCTTCTCCCCCCTCCCCC